>JASDQU011376121.1:523-24342 GCA_032191745.1 Picea mariana
TCCATTTTCAAGCCCTTCCTTCGAAAAATTGTGTTAGTATTTTTTGATGATATACTAATCTATAGCAAGTCTTGGGAGGATCATGTGCAACATGTTGACAAGGTGCTACAACTACTAAAGGAGCAACAACTATATGCCAAGCCATCCAAATGTTTCTTTGGAGTAAAGGAGGTATAGTATTTGGGTCATATTGTATCTCATGATGGTGTCAAGGTAGACCCTAACAAGATTAAGGCCATGATGGACTGGCTGATTCCCAAAACATTAAAAAATCTTAGAGAATTTTTGGGTTTGACAGGTTACTGCCACAAGTTTGTTCGAAACTATGGAAGAATAGCAGCATCTTTAATTGCACTAAATAAGAAGGATGCATTTTCATGGACTCCAAAGGCAACTAAAGCTTTTGAACAACTTAAAGAGGTGATGTGTAAAGATCCTGTCTTGACCACTCCAGACTTCACAAAAACCTTTATTGTGGAATGTGATGCCTCGGGAAATGGAATTGGTGCTGTCCTAATGCAAGAAGGAAGGCCCCTGGCTTTTGAAAGTCGACCACTCAATGGAAGGGACTTACAAAAACCCATTTATGAGAAGGAAATGATGGCAATACTACATCTATTGAATAAATGGCGTCCTTACCTAATAGGTAGGCACTTCAAGGTCAAAACAGATCATGATAGTCTTAAATACTTCTTGGAACAAAGACTATCTTCAGAAGAACAACAAAAAATGGGTAACCAATATATTGGGTTATGATTTTGAAATCATCTATAAAAAGAGGAAGAAAAATGTTGTGGCAGATGCACTCTCAAGAAAGGATGAATATGTTGAGGCCTTTCTTTGTGTTATCTCGATCATCCAACCCAATTGGATAATAGAAGCAAGGGATGAATGGAAAAATGATGAAAAAGTGTGGACTCTCATTCAAAGGTTGTAGTAGGATTCCAATGCATCAGATACATTTACATGGAAAAATGATTCACTATGGTACAAAGATCGCTTATATTTATGTAAGAACACCCAACTCAAACAAAAGGTACTATTGGAATTGCACACCTCTGATTCGGATTATTTTCGGCACGAAATAAGAGCAGAGATATAATAAAGAAATGCACAGAGATATCACGTATATATAGTAATATAATAGAAATATATCAAAGATGCAACCATAAACATAGAGAGACAATAATACATGATTTCTATTAATGAAAGAAATGTACAGAGAATGTAAAAATATAGAGTGAAAGACTCGCTAGAATGGTGGCAGCTTATCTCTGAGAAGAGATGTGACGGCTACTTGCATTCGCAAGAAGATGATTACAATGAGGATCTAGAGGCCTTTTTACAATAAACAGGAATGCCAAAATCCCTAGACATCCAAAAAACTAACCCTCGGAGATGAAGTGCCAAAAGTCATGTGGGCCCCGTTTGGGTAAGTTAGTACATCAACTTCCCCGGGTCATAACTTTTGCATACGATCTTCATTTTAGGTGTATGATAGCTCGTTAGAAAGGTATAATTGAGGAGATTCATTTTGGGGGATCAATAATGCGTTTGATATCATTGAGAACCTTGATCTCAAAAAAACTTCATTTAGGCCCTCAAAATGGCCCCGGAAGTTAAAACCTGCTAAAAATAGTAAATGGCCAAAATTGCCAGAAAACTGTTTTGAGCTAGTCGGAAAAGGTGGGTGGCCACCGATATCCACTTGGATCAATACTCCCTCCTTAAGAAGCAATGGTATCCATTGCATTGAGTTTTCATGGGAGAGGGAAAAGCATTTGCTGGATCTGCATCTGGGTGAGCTTCTTGTATTGTTGGAGACGTCGCGTTGCTTAGTTTGTGGAAGTTTGTCATGAACCTGTTGAAGTTGAGGTTGTTCAAAAAGTCAAGATACATGAGAGGAAGGTGTGCAGAAGGAATCTTTGTGATTTGTTGCAACCTTGTTGACCTGCTTCTATTGGATAGAAGGTGCAGGGGGCGAGACTATAGTGGTTGCAATGTCCTTCTATTCCCCTTTTGAATAGATTGTGAAGAAGCTAAATTTTGCAGTATGAGATACTACCTTGCGACACTTTTTAGGTGAAAAACAATAGTTGGAACTACCTCTGGTATTCTGTAGAGATGGCCCCCCAAAGTAACAATGACACTACAGGGTCGAGACTCATAAATAACATGGTGCTTCCACATATATGGTTGGCCCAAGAGAACATCACAGACATCTAGTGGGGCAACATCACATAATACCTCATCCTTGAAGGGATGGATGTCGTATGACAATAAACATTGTTAGCTGACATGAAGATCTTGTCCTTGGTGAACCCACCCAATGTTGTATGGTTGCGGGTGTGGTGTTGTCGACAATCCCAACTGTTTGACAACCTCTGCTGAGATGAGGTTCTTCTGGCTTCCGCTCTCAACAATAAAATTCAGTGGGGTCCCCTTCACCCACATCTGTGAATGAAAAAGGTGCTCCCCCTCTTCAGGATCTATTGGTTCTTCTGGTTGAATTGCTTCGGTCACGACAATAGCAGTGGGGTCTACGTCAATGATCTGTCCTTTACCTATATTTTTAGAATCAGATTCTAAATCAGGGTTCGGCTCCTTGTCTTTGATCTCGGCCACCAATGACTATTTTGAGCGACATTCATCAGTGTTGTGCCAGGGGCTTTTGTGGAAATCGCACCATTTTTCGGTGTCCTTCTTTGTCTTCCTGTGAACCTTCTTTTCCTGTGGCTTGGACTGGTTTTCAGAAGACTGTTTGTTAGGGTTGTCTTTGTCATACTTTGGTTGTTGTGAATTTGCAGACCCGAACTCCCATTTGTTCTGGTGCTTAAATTTCTGCTCAATTTTAACAACATATCGATAAGTAGCACCTAGTGATGAGATGTCCAGAAAATCCATTTCATTCTGGATGTATCTATGTAGAGCCCCATGGTATTTCAGAACCAAATGTCGCTCAGAGTCTTTGATACCTAACTTGGTGCACAAGGTATGGAAGGCATTGATGAACTCCAAAACTGCTTGGCCCCTCTCTTGTCGTAGTGTGGTCCATCTCATGTATTGGTCTTCGTAGTTGCCAACAGGGTAATACTATTCCTTTACCGCATCCATAAAAAAATCCCAAGTGGGATCAGCCCCATATATTCCAGACTCCTCTATGGAACTTTTCTCCCAGTAAGTTTCCCACCAATGTTTGACATGAGGGAGAGCTTTAAGGAGTGTGAAGGTGATCTTTTCTTTGTCAGAAAAATTGTGAACAGAGAAATAACCTTCTAGTAGATTTAACCATTTTTCTAGGGCTTCTGCATCTATCTGTCCTTCAAATACAGGAATATCAAAATTAACTTGTACCTTCAAAGGCGAGGTGCCTCCAAAGTGGTTGCTTGATGAAGATGCGCCTGATGCTATCGGTAGGAATTTAAGGATGTGGGAAAAAATCTCCATCATTTCATCCCTCTATCACGTGAGAGCTTGCTCAAGCAACAGATTGATAGGATCGTCTGCTCCGTCGATTTTCTTTTCTTCCACCATTGAGGGTTTCTTGGGTGTGCGAGAGTGATTGTCTTCAAGAGAGACAAGATTGAGACCCAACTTTCTATACTCGGACCTCATCGGGGACATGCACTGAAAAAAACAATCAAGAGCAGCCTGCTCTGATACCACTGATCCGGATTATTTTCTACACGAAATGAAAGCGAAGATATAATAAAGAAATGCATAGAGATATCGTGTATATCCAACAATATAACAGAAATATATCAGATATGCAACCATAAACACGGAGATATAATAATACATGATTTCTATTAATGAAAGAAATGTATAGAGACTGTAAAAATACAGAGTGAAAGACTCACTAGAATGGTGGCAGCTTATCTCTGAGAAGAGATGTGATGGCTACTCGCATTCGCAAGAAGATGATTACAATGAGGCTCTAGAGACCTTTTTACAATATAAAGGAATGCCAAAAGTTCTAGACATCCAAAAACCTAACCCTAGGAGATGAAGCGCAAAAAATCATGTGGGCCCCGTTTGGGTAAGTTAGTACATCAACTTCCCGGGGTCGTAACTTTTTCATACGATCTTCGTTTTAGGCGTATGGTAGCTCATAAGAAAAGTATCATTGAGGAGATTCATTTTGGGGGATCAATCATGCCTTCATCTATCATTGAGAACCTCTATCTCAAAAAACCTTCATTTAGGCCCTCAAAATGGCCCTGGAAGTTAAAACATGCTAAAAATAGTAAATTGCCAAAATTGCCAGAAAACTGTTTTGAGCCAGTCGAAAAAGGTGGGTGGCCACTTATATCCACCTGGATCAATCTCTCCAGTAGGAGGGCACTCAGGATTTTTGAAAACCTACCATAGAGCCAAGAAGGATTTTTTTTGGGATGGCCTTAAAACTAATGTTCAAAGGTTTGTGGTAGAATGTGTGGTTTGCCAGCAAAATAAGGTGGAAACAATTAAGACCCTAGGTCTTTTACAACCATTATCCATCCAAAGTTAGCACTGGGAGGCGGTTTCCATGGATTTCATCACAGGGTTACCAAAGTCTGAAGGAAAGAGTGTCATCATGGTGATTGTTCATAGACTAACCAAGTATGCACACTTTTGTGCACTCTCTCATCCCTTCAAAGCTATTACAATTTCCACAACATTCATGGAGACAATTCAAAAGCTACATGGCAGACCAAATATTATTGTAAGTGACAAAGATCCCATCTTCACTAGACATTTTTGGATAGAATTATTTTCTTGTTTGGGTACTCAATTGGCTCATAGCTCATCCTATCATCCTCAATCTGATGGACAAACCGAGATAGTGAACAAATGTCTGGAAGGCTACCTTCATTGCTTTGTCTCTGATAAACAAACACAATGGTTCAAATGGTTACCCTTGGCAGAATGGTGGTATAACACTTCCTTTCATACTACAACAAAAATGACACCATTTATGGCACTTTATGAATACCACCCTCCTTCCATCACTTATTCTCTAAAAGAAAAATCTAAGGTTCAAGAAGTGGAAGATCACATCGAGAATCAACAACAAAATCTCCAAATCTTAAAGGACAACCTGACCATGGCACAGAATCACATGAAACAACAAGCAGATCAACATCGTAGTGAAAGAAGTTTTGAAGTAGGGGATTGGGTGTATTTAAGACTACAACCGTACAAACAGATGTCCCTCAAGCAAGCCAAGAAGGATAATAAATTATCACCAAAGTACTATGGAGCTTATAAGGTGTTGCAAAAGATTGGTACTATGGAATACAAATTGGAGTTGCCTGCATCTTCACGAGTACACCCAGTTTTCCATGTTTCATGTTTAAAGAAGGTTATAGGTGACAAGATCCCAGTTCAAACTATATTTCTAGAACTTGATGAGGAAGGAAAAATCATATTGGAGCCTGAAGCCATCACTGACACAAGAATTCACCAGCTAAGGAATAGATCCATTTCAGAGTATCTCATTAAATGGAGGAAACTACCGCCTGAAGATTCCACTTGGGAAGATGAGTCTTTTATACAGAAGCATCCAGAGTTACTCAAGCGTTGTGGAAAACACTTGTCTCAATGGGAGGTGCATGTTAAGCCCTAATATTGGCTAATTACCCCTTAATTGGGGCATATTATATTAGTAATGTTATTTTTTTTTATGTCGGCTTTAGGCCATTAGTTGTAATTATACCTCCTAGTCTCCTATAAATACCAAGGAGACATTTTCATTTTGAATCATCTTGTACTTGAACATTTAAGTGGGGTAAAAGGAGGTTTCCCCCTCGAAGAGGCTTATTAACTGAAATTATCTCTTTTTCAAGGCGTTGAGTACTTCTCCTGAGGTTTTTCTATGCTATATTGATGTTTGGTTCTTAATATTAAACCTCTAAAACCCAAGGTTGCGATAATTACCTTTGGTTAATAAAAAATGTAACCATGATTAGGCGTTTAATTAATTACGTTGTTATTTATATTGCGACTTTGCGACTCGGGGCTTCGAAGGTATAGCTTCTGGGAGGCTCGTATGCCGAGTTGTGAAATCACGAGATCGCGATGATATGATCTAATTAAATTGGAGGATAAAACCGGATTAAGTGTTTAATTAATTACGTTTCTATTTTTATCACAACTTCGTGACTCGGTGCTTTGAAGGTATATATTTTGAGGGAAAACATGCTGAGTTGTGAATTCCTGAGAAATCTTAACCACGGTTAAGCTTTTTTCCTTTAACATTAACCTGGGTTACTAAAACAAGAAACTCGCGGTTTTAGCTGTCGAGGTTAGGATGGTAAGAATTTTGGAGCTAGAAAATGCCGAGACACGAAATCTTGATGATGCTTAGCTGTGGTTTAGAGTATCTTTACTCTCGGTAATGATCTGGGTAAACTTTTTAAAACTATTTTTCTGTTTCGCCCCTCGGGACTTGTAAACTAAGTGATCTATAACTTTCGACATGCGACATCCTGAGGTAAGAAAAAGGAGAAATTCGTTTAAATGATTAAAAAAATAAAGCATGCCTTAAGACTATGACAATCATCACTTCTTGCATGGTGAGACTTCTGAGATTTTGGGGAAAATAAAGGAAAAAATGAAAACTAGCTTTTGATTTCAAGCATTAAGATATAAAAAATTAAAAAAAAAGGCTAAAAAACAAAGGCGGCTCCAACACCCGATATCCGAAACTCCAAAGTGGAGTTTATTCTTCTGATCTTTCCTTGCCATTATCACTACACTATAGATCTTCCTTGCTTGCCTGTTTTCCATCAATTGAACAAGCACACTCTTGCACTTTGCGTGCACCATTGCACTTTCTCTTGTGAGCTTAAGTTGTCCTTATTTTTCCATCGCTGCATACTCTGATCTTTCCATCAATGACAAGCACACCTGCCTGATAAACATGCCAACAATATGCCCCTTTGGCATTGATGGCAACCCTGAATGACAGTGCTAATATGTTTGGACCTCCAACTGTAGCATCCGGTCTGGACCACTTCTTTTCTCCCCCGTTGACATCAATGTCAAATAAAACATGCTCCCCCTAAACTGTTGCAGAATTTTTAGGAGGTATCAAATATTTAATCAATACAACACTCCCCCTAATAGGATGGACTCTCTTAGGTGTGAGACGGGATGACACCCAGCTTCTGTCGAAGATATTCAAATGGTGTCTTGGCTAGGGGTTTAGTAAAGATGTCTGCAATTTGTTCTGTGGTTGGAATGTAATGGACCTGAACAACCCGATTGGTGACCCGCTCTCTCACAAAATGATATTTTATGGGAATATGCTTGGTATTAGAGTGGAGTATAGGATTCTTAGACACACTGATGGCACTAGTGTTGTCACAATGAATTGGGATGGGTGCTGCATATTTTACCTCCAAGTCTGCAAGTGTTTGAATCATCCATAATACCTAAGTGCAACAGGTAGCAACAACAATGTACTCTACCTCTGTAGTCGATAAAGAAATGGAACTTTTCTTTTTACTAAGCCATGCTACTAATGAGTCACCCAAGAAGAATGCTCCTCCACTAGTGTTTTTTCTCTCATCAACACAGTTTTCCCAATCTGCATCTTAATAGTCAGTTAACTGAAAATTCTGATTTTTGGGATACCATAGACCATAAGTCATTGTTTCTTTCAAATATTTGAATATCCTTTTGATAGCTAGAAAATGACTCTGTTTAGGTGCAGACTGATATATTCCTACCATTCCAACAACATGCATTATGTCTGGGTGAGATGCTGTGATATACAACAAGCTGCCTATCATTAACCTATATGAACTTTGATCAACATTAGGTGAGTCATCATCCTATATTAATTTGCATCCAGTAACCATAGGTGTGCCCACAGGTTTAGAATCTTCCATTTGAAACCTTTTCAACATTTCTCTTAGATATTTTTCTTGAGAAATGAACATCCCTTCAGACCTTTGAGTAATTTGCAAAACAAGAAAAAATGACAGTTCACCTATCATAGACATTTCAAACTTAGACTCCATGGAAGAAGAAAACCATTTTACTAATGAATCCTTATTACATCCAAAGATGATGTCATCTACATAGACCAACACAATCAACAAATCATCACCCTATGTTTTGATATACAGATTGTTTTCAATTATTCCTCTCTCGAACCCTTTGTCTTTGAGATATGTATCCAATATGTGATACCAGGAACGAGGAGCTTGTTTTAACCCATATAAATCTTTCTTCATCTTGCATACTAAGTCAAGGTTATCAGACAGTTTGAAACCCTCTGGTTGTTCCATATAGACTTCTTCATTTAAATCTCCATTTATAAAATCTAACTTGACATCCATTTGATAGACTTTAAACCTTTTATGACAAGCATAGACAAGAAATATTCTGATAGCTTCCAACCTTGCTATGGGCACAAATGTTTCATCAAAATCTAGTCCTTCTAATTGATCATAGCCTTTGCAGACCAATCTTTCTTTGTTCCTGACAACTTGTCCCTTCTCATTCAACTTATTCTTAAAGATCCATTTGGAACCAATGATATTTTTACCTTCTGGTCTATGAACCATCTCCCATGTATTGTTTTTCTCAATCTGATCATGTTCATCATTCATTTCTTTAACCCAATGTTCATCTTTGCTAGCTTCATTAAAATTCTTGGGTTCCAGCATGGATATGAAAGCTATATGTGATTGTTCAGTGTTTTTGATTAGCTTTCTCCTGGTTTGTACACCATTGTCTTTTTCACCAATTATCTGATTTGTAGGATGATTCTTTTGAGTGATTTTGGAGGAGGAATTTGATGTTGTCTGCTGATTTGAGTCTATCTGAATGTTTGTGTCTTCATCTGATTCAGAGTCTTCATTTTCTGATTCTTGGACCTGTTCATCTTCGGCTTTAGCTAAGTCTTCTGTAGAAGACTCATTACTATACACCTCTCTTGTTGGGATTCCTTCATCAACTTTTATGTCAATACAGTCAACCATTTTATGCAGCCTCTTATTATAGCATCTGTATCCTTTACTGTTTGTAGCATACCCCAAGAAGATACCTTCATCATCCCTATCATCATATTTTCCAAGATTGTCATCATTATTCTTTATGTAGCATTTACTCCCAGAGACTTTGAAGTGTTTAATTTAAGCAGGTCTCCCAAACCATAGTTCATAAGGTGTCTTGTCACTTTTTGGTCTGAGGTGGGCTTTGTTAAGAACATGGACTACTGTGTGTATTGCTTCTACCTAGTAGGTTTGACCAATGTTCTTCTCATTCATCATTGACCTGGCCATTTCCTGCACTGTTCTGTTTTGTCTCACAACTACTCCATTTTGTTGTGGAGTTCTTGGGATTATGTATTCTCTCTTGATCCCATGCTCGTCATAGAATTCCTTGAAGTAACTTGACATAAAATATCCTCCTCAGTCTGATCTTACTTCTTTCAACCTCCTGCCTATTTGAGTTTCAGTTAAAGCCTTAAATATTTTAAACTTCTCAAATGTTTCATTTTTTTCTTTGAGAAAGGCAACCCAAGTAAGTTTGGAGTAATCATCAATAATCAACATGAAGCAGTTTTCTTTCTCTGTGCCTTCCTATCTTGATGGTCCAAATAAATCCATATGAACTATTTGGAGTGGTTTCTCTGTTGAAGTAAATCTCTTGGACTTAAATTGTGTCATGTTTAGCTTTCCTACTTGGCAGGGTTTACACATTGAATCTTGGGGCTTTGATATTCTTGGAAGATCTTTTACTGCCTCAAGATTTCTGAGTTTGATTAAGTGGTCAAATTTTATATGTCCAAGTCTCCTATGCCATAACCAACTTTCAACATGCTTTCTTAGATGACATTCTTCTCTATTTCCTTTCAGCACATATACATTATATTTTGTCCTTATGCCTTTGGCCACCACTTGTCCTGAGTTTACATAATTTATCTTGCAGTCCTTGGACGTGAACACCACTTCACATCCTCTATCACACATTTGACTTACACTGAGCAGATTATGTTTCAGCCCATCTACAAGTAGAACATCTTGGGCTTTTCCTTTTCCATTACTTAAACTCACCATCCCTTTACCCTTTATTTTACCTAGAGCATCATCTCCAAAGGTTACGTTTCCTGATTTGATTTCACTTAGAGATAGAAACTTACCTTTGTCTCTCGTCATATGTTTGGAGCATCCACTATATATATACCAAGGGTTCGTTTTTCTTTGAGATGACAACACTAATCCACACTTGTCACTTTCTTTCTTCTTCCAAAACTTGACATTTTCAGCAGGGGAATTCAAATCAGGTTCATAGTTCTTTAATCGATAGTCAATAGATTTATGTCCATAGTTATGATAGTTTTAGCATTCAATCTCATTGTTCAATAAATCAAAATTATTGTTGCAGCGTTGTCTACTCATTGACTGTTGATTATTTCTTGACCTCCTTAGTTGCATGTCCCTAGACTTAATTTGGCAATTTGCAATTTGTGAAGGTTTGTTACTTGGCTGCATCATTCTCTGTTGTGGCAAGTATTTATTCCTTTGAAATATTAATTTCTCATGTCTAAGTCTTAAGGAACAATTTACAACTTTGTTACCAAAGTTAGAAAAGTAGAAACAATAGCCATAGAAAAATTCTTTGTACCTGAAAAATGGTTGTCTTCTTTGAGCAAATCGATTTCTTCCATGTTGATGATGTCTTTCAGCAAGGAGCACATTATTTCTTTGTTCTATAGATTTAGTCCTGGCACCTTGTTCTTTACTCGTCCTGGGTGGCTGATTGTCTTCCTTTGTTTATGTAGGTTTGTTGTTGTCATTGGTTGTACATTTGAAAAACTTGATGGGTTCTTCGTTTCTTCGCTTGCCACTACTTGATCCCTCTTCATAACCCAAACCAATTTTTAGCTTTGGATTTCTTTTTTGATTCAGAATGGTGGCTAATCCTTCTGAGGCTTTGATACTTGATAGATTCTAATTATACAAGGCTTGAAACTTCTCCATCTCTTTCCTAGTTTTCACTACTTCTTGTTCTAATTCTTCACATCTTGCCTTCTTTTCTGATAATTGTCCTTTCATAATGTCTTCGATTTTCTTTTCCTCTTCTAATTCTACTTTTAGTAGGACAAGGTCTTCATCAGGTTCTTTACTGTCTTTCTTGAACTATATCAACAATTGTCTTTGCTTTCTGTTCTTGATTCTTAGTTTGTCAATCTCTTCCAGTGCACTGATCAGTTCTCCTTCCACGTCAACCACAGCTTCTTCTTCATTAACATCACCCCATGTGTTTTTATTATCATAATCCTCTTTGGCCATAAGTATAAAGTCATTTAGTTTATCTTCAATAGAGGAGTTATTGTCTTCATCATCTGAAGGATCATCATCATTGTTTACACAAATACTTTTCTTCTTAAAGTTATTCTCTTTAAAGAAATTTATGTGTTTGTAATTCTCCTCATCATCACATGTCTGATCCTTTCCTTTGTGGGGACATTTATTTACAAAGTGACCTATCCTACCACAGTTGAAACATTTGAAAGGCAGTTTACCTTTGTATTTTCCTGATCCCTTCTTCAGTCTCTTCACAAATTTTTCTTCAATTTCATCAGGCTCAGAATCCTCATTCTTGTCTACTTTAAATGATTCTTCTCTATAGGTGGGTTTATCTTTAACTATTCTCATTTCATATGCAGTCAATGTTCCTAGAAGTTGATCAAACTCCAAGGTTCTTAGATCATTAAGTTGTTCTATATAAGAGACCTTTGGGTTGAACCTATCTGGGAAAGATATATGTTGAAATAATGTAACTGCAAAGAGTATTCTTATTATTATTGATATATTATTTATGGAATCAATCCCCGTTGTGGATTGATCGTGTCAGTTAATGTATTAGGACCAAATCCCCTTTTGCATATTGGTCAATAGACAATTGCAATAGGCATAATAAGAAGTCATCCCCAGCAGTTATTATTGAGACCCAAAACTATAATAAAGGTGGGTTTACCCACCCAGAGTGAGAAGTCGGCCCTGCCAGTAAAGGCACTTCACACGTGCAAGACTTGTATATATAGAGAGGTCAGTGCCTCACTTTGACACACAACTCACTTGCTCATTCTAAGAGGCAAGTTTCGATTTACCAGTTGGACAGAGAGAAAAGAGTGGCACATCTTTTGGAGAGGACTTTCTGTATTGGTTTGAGTTATCTCTTGACATTGTATTGGCAATTTATAATAAGAAAGTTTTACTGGGTTTTCTTCACCTAGAGGGTTTCCTAGGATAAATGTTGTGTCTCTTGTGAATGTGTATTTCTCAATGATCTTTTTCTTATGTTGTTGTTATCTATTGAAATGCAAAGAACTATAATAATGACATAAACATTAACATGGTATCAGAGCCAACCTGAAAGAAGCATATTTGGCAAGAGAAAAATGTCACTATTGTCGTACCTGCAAATTAGGGTTTTTCAAAAGTGAATCTTTTCAGCTCCAAAACCACCTAGAAAGTTTTTCCCTCCTGCAAGGATCATTTTGGTACCTTCAGCGCACATTTTCAATGGATGGATCTCTCAAAAATTAAAACCCTAGTTTCACAAAGTACTAGAAAACCAGAGTACCAGAAGTACCAGAGGTACCAGAAAACCAAAAGCACTAGTCCAGAAATCCACAGATCAATTTTGGAAAGGCAAAAGTTGGATTTTCTCATATCCAAGTACACCATGCTACTCGCCTCAGCCAAGCGCACCTCCTGGTAAGGTAAAAAATTGATTTTAATCATTTTCATTTTTTGTCATTTTTTATAGCCCCAAGTACAAGATGTCTGGAAGCACAAAGATTGTTGAGAAACTAGAAGGCATAGAGAACTTTCGTGCCTGGAAGTATAGGATCATTCTGATCCTTACAGAGAATGACCTACCAAGGTTCATCAAAGTAGAAGTGTTAGAACCCAAAGATGTCGTAGAGAAAGAAAAGCATCAAATGGACTCAATCAAGGCTCAAAGAATCATTGCAGATTCAATCAAAGACCACCTGATCCCTTATGTATCATCCAAGAACACTGCAAAAGAGATGTTTTATTCTCTAAGAAAATTATACGAAGGAAAGAACATCAATCGAAAGATGAACCTAAGATCTCAATTGAAGAATACGAAGATGCAGAAAGGAGAAACGATTCAAGAATATTTCTCCAAAATCTCAGATTTTAAAGAGAAGTTAAAAGCAATTGGAGACACCATTGATGAAGAGGAGTTCATAATGACGGCCCTAAAGGGTCTTACAAGACCTTGGGATGCATTCATTCAAACAATATGTGCTAGAGCCATGAAGATGCAGTTTGATATCCTATGGGAAGAATGCATCCAAGAAGAGACAAGGGTAGCTAACCATGAAGCACTACTAGCAAGGGATGATGATCAAGCCCTAGCTACTCATACAAAAGGAGGAAGGAAGAAACCCTACTTCATAAGGGAAACTCATAGAGAGCCTCAACCATCAAACAAATTCAATAACAAAGAATCTCATCCAAGGATATTTTAAAAGAAAGGACAACGCAAGGAAAGAGATCTCCCATCCATACAATGCTATCATTGTGATAAGATGGGAAACAAGGTGAATTCTTGTCCAGTCAGATGAGAAGAATACAAGAGGAAACATAAGAGGCAACATGCCCACATAGTCAAAGATGAAGAGCCACCTACAAAGATGATCAAAGACCATATCTTGATCTTGGCCCTCTTAGGATCGGTAACACCTAGAGAGGAAACATGGCTCATTGATAGTGGTGCATCAAAGCACATGACAGGTAAGAGAAGTACTCTCTCTTGTATTTTAGAAAAGAATTTTTCTCAAAAAGTGACACTTGGAGATGATTACCAATATCCCATTAAGGGAGTGGGAGAATCAAACTACAAGCTAGATTCAAAAAAATCAATAAAGATGAAGGACGTACTCTATGTACTAGGCTTGAAGAAGAACTTACTTTCCATATCAACTTTAGATAAGAAAGGCTATAGAGTTTCCTTTATAGATTTAGACGTTCTTATGTGGGCTAGAGGAGAAACCATAAATGAAACAATCGTCATTGGAAATGAAGAAAATGTCTTATATAAGCTAAAGGGTCACCCAGAGACTTCCATGACCCATGCCATTGAAAACTTATGCGAACTTTGGCATAGAAGATTAGCCCACATCAACTACAAGGAACTACCATACATATGCAAAGCTGTCACAAGTTTACCAAAACTCAAGGTTGATCAACAAGGCATATGCAATGGATTTGTGCAAGGGAAGAATATCAAGAACCCTTTTCCAAAGAGGGACAACAAAGTAGAAGGAGTATTGGAACTCATTCATTCAGATGTGTGTGGCCCAATGCCATCATCCTCCATTAGTGGAGATGTTAGGATCAAGAGGGAACTCACTACTCCCTATAATCCTCAACAGAATAGTGTAGCTGAAAGGAAGAACAAAACAATTATGGAAGTTGTAAAGACCATGATCCATGATCAAGATCTTCCTATGTGCTTATGGGCAGAAGCAGCAATGGAAGTTTTTTATGTGCAGAACCGATTATCCCATAGTGCACTTGGGTTCAAGACCCCAGAAGATATGTTCACCGGAAAGAAGCCAAAGGTAAGCCATCTCAAAATATTTGGCTGCCCAGTCTTCATACACATACCGAAAGAGAAAAGAAACAAGTTGGAACCCTCCGGAAAGAAGGGAATATTTGTGGGATACTATGAGGTCTCCAAGGCCTTCAAAATCTACATACCAGGTCACCGCCACATTGAGATCAGAAAGGACGTGACATTTGATGAAGAAGAAACACTTAAGAAATCAAGAAGATGCCAGCTTGAAGAAGTATATGAAGAGGAACCCGTAATTCCCAGGATTGTAGAATCCGTGGGGGAAGTTCCCAAAGCTACATAACCAGTGAGGGAAGTCATAACTTCCCCTGATGAGGAAACTCCTGAAGACCATGATATAACAAAAGTTAAAGAACTTCCTCAAATGAACTTCTTTCATAAAAGAAAGCCTACTTGGGAAAGAGAGCTTATTCAAGATGGAGAGAAGTATGGTGTTCCAGAAGGAACCTCGAGACAGGTGAAAAGACCAAATCCATTCTCCAGTTACACGAATTTGATGTGTGATCTCCTAGATGAGGAGCCTACCTACTTTGAAGAAGCCATTCAAAAGAAGGAATGGGAATATGCCATGATATAGGAATGCCAATCCATAATAAAGAACGATGTATGGGAAATAGTTCCTAGACCAAAAAGTAAGGATGTGGTATCATCAAAATGGCTCTTCAAAATAAAACATGTTGTTGATGGAAGTATTGAGATTTGTCGCTTGTGGCTTTTCCCAGAAAGAAAGCATTGATTGTGAAGAGACATTCACTCCTGTAGCCAGAAACACTTCGATTAGAACCATCATAGCTCTTACAGCTAAAATGAAATGGAAGTTGCACTATATGGACGTGAAGACAGCTTTCCTGAATGGTGTTATCGAAGAGGAAGTGTATATAGAGAAACCTAAAGGATTTGAGGTTGAAGACAGGAAGTCCCATGTATGGAGATTAAAGAAAGCCTTATACGGATTGAAGAAAGATCCTAGAGTTTAGTATGGGTGTATATACAGTTTCTTGACAAGCTTGGGATTTACCAAGAGTAAAGCTGATTCAAATCTCTACTTCAAAATTATGAACGATGAGCCAGTAATACTATTGTTGTATGTGGATGACTTATTCTTAACTGGAGAAGAAAAGCTCATCACCAAAAGTAAGAAGAGACTCACTTCATAATTTGAAATGAAAGACCTTGGCCTAATGCACTATTTCCTAGGTCTTGAGGTATGGCAGAGTCCAGAGAGGATCTTCCTTAACCAAGGGAAGTACATAGTCGAAATCTTGAAGAGATTAGACATGTTGGAATGCAAGCCCATGAATACACCCATGGAAGTGAAGCTGAAGCTACTGGTCGATGCTTCGTTAGACTTGATAGATGCCACACTGTACAGACAAATTATTGGATCACTAATGTATCTGACGAACACCAGACCAGATATTTGTTTTTTCGTGAACACCTTGAGTCAGTTTCTGGTAGAACCCAGACATGTTAACCTAGTGGCTTCAAAACATGTGATGAGGTACCTTAAAGGTACATTAGATTGTGGTCTCAGTTATGACAGAGATCATAATTTCACATTGAATGGATACACTGATTCAGATTGGGCAGGAAGCATTGCTGACAGAAAAAGCACTTTCGGATGTTGTTTCAATTTGGGATCAGCCATGATCTCATGGCAGAGTAGGAAGCAATCTAGTATCGCTCTCAGTATAGTGGAAGCAAAGTACATTGCTGCATGTTCTGCTAGCTGCAAAGCTATATGGCTTCAAAAGTTGTTGACTGGTCTATTTGACCTAGAAATGGAAGAAACCACGATCCTATGTGACAACCAAAGCTACATAAAGATGACAGAGAATCCTTCATTCCATGATATGTTGAAGCACATAGAGATTCACTATCATTACAACTGTGACATGGTGCAGAGAGGAGCCTTGAAGCTCTTGTATGTTAGCACGGATGAACAGGTTGCTGATGTGTTGACCAAACCTCTATCTTGTGTAAAGTTTGAACACTTTCAAGATAAGCTTGGTATAGTCCAAAAGGAGCCTCTCTGAAAGGGGGAGTATATGTGTTCCTTTCTTCTGACCTCGCTCTTAGATGTAAAGAAAGATGACTCCTTGCTTTTGACCTTGCTGTTAGACGTAAAGAAAGATGATGTGTGTGTTCCTTGCTTCTGACCTTGCTGTTAAACATAAAGCAAGATGAATCCTTGCTTCTGACCTCGTTGTTAGACGTAATGCAAGATGATGTGTGTGTTCCTTGCTTATGAACTCAGTGTTAGATGTAAAGAAAGATGACTCCTTACTTCTAACCTCGCTGTTAGACATAAAGCAAGATGATGTGTCTGTTCCTTGCTTCTGACATCGTTGTTAGACATAAAGCAAGATGAATCCTTGCATCTGACCTCACTGTTAGATGTAAAGAAAGATGATGTGTGTGTTCCTTGCTTCTGACCTTGCTATTAGACATAAAGCAAGATGACTTCTTGCTTCTGACCTAATTGTTAGATGTAAAGCAAGATGATGTGTTCCTTTCTTCTAACCCAATTGTTAGATGTAAAGCAAGATGATGTATACCTTGCTTCTGATCTAGTTGTTAGACATAAACAAATATGTGACTTACACTGAGCTACTAGCTTAACAACTATGACATAGAACCAGCTTAGTACTGTGATGGACCAACCTAGTGCTGTGATGAGGTATCACTTTATACTGATACATATTAATGTAGTTGATGATGGCATTCTTTCAAGAATGACGATGTTGTTGATGAAGAAAAATTTTGATGACTTATAGATATGCCAGCAATTGTTCCAAGATGATATTGACGATACTGTCCTCCCGATGCCACTGATGATGCAAACCTCTCTCGCCTGATGCTGTTAAAGAATACCCTTCTTGTTAAGGGGGAGTGCTGAAATATTGTAACTGCAAAGAGTATTCTTATTATTATTGAAATATTATTCATGGGATCAATCTCCATTTTGGATTGATCATGTCAGTTATTGTATTAGGACGAAATCCCCTTTTGCAGATTGGTCACTAGACAATTGTAATAGGCAGAATAAGAAGTCATCCCCAGCAGTTATTATTGAGACCCAAAAATATAATAAAGGTGGGTTTACCCACCCAGAGTGAGAAGTCATTCCTTCCAGTAAAGGCACTTCACACATGCCAGACTTGTATATATAGAGAGGTCAGTGCCTCACTTTGACACACAACTCACTTGCTCATTTTGAGAGGCAAGTTTCGATTTACCAGTTGGGGGGAGAGAGAAGAGTGGTGCATCTTTTGGAGAGGACTTTCTATATTGGTTTGAGTTATCTCTTGACATTATATTGGAAATCTATAATAAGGAAGTTTTACTGGGTTTTCTTCCCCTAGAGGGTTTCCCAGGGTAAATGTTGTGTCTCTTGTGAATGTGTATTTCTCAGTGATCTTGTTCTTATGTTGTTGTTATCTATTGAAATGAAAAGAACTATAATAATGGCATAAACATTAACAATATCAAGATTTTTTAAACTAAAGAAGGTTCCTCAATTTTTTCACCAAGTGCTTTCATTGCATTTACCATTTCTTCTAGTCTCAGAAAGTATTTTCCAACAGTTTAATCTTCCTTCATCTTCAGCTATTCAAAATATATTCTATAGGTTTGAAGCTTGGCATCCTTTACCTTTTCATTACCTTCATAACTACTAATGAGTTTGTCCTACATTTCTTTGGCAGCTCCTAGGTACATAACTTTTACGAATTCTGCTTCTACAAGCCCACTCAAGATAACATTCATAGCCTTAGTGTTAAAGCTAAATTCTAGCTTGTCATCTTTATTAGCTAGTACAACTGGCTTTACATAACCAGTGTCTACCACATCCCAGATGTCTGCACCTAAAGCCATTATGTAGGTTCTCATTCTAACTTTCCAGAAGGAAAAGTTTGTTCCATTGAATAGAGGGGCCTTATTGCTTGAATTTCCTTCATGGCTTCACATGGTTAAGCTCTAAGATCTACCCTTAGATAAAATGGTCCGGCTCTGATACCAATTGTTGGACAACTGAGAGGGGGGGTGAATTAGTTGTAACCTTGCTTAAACAATTATTCTTAATTAAAACTCTTTCCAGATCACTCAATGACAATCACAAAATGCAGGGAAGTAAGCAATAGACCATTCAACATCATTCACACATATGAGATACACAGAGACATATATTTCTTGAGGAAACCCATAAAGGGTAAAAACCTCTTCTTCTTTATATGATAAGTAATCTATACATTCTTTACAATAACATACATATGAGCACCAACTCATAATGAGGCTACAACCTCCATTTTGCAAGATGGTACTTGCAGAGAGAAGTAACTCTCTGGATTCTCTAGCACCAACTAGAAGGAAGCACCAACTCCTTGGTTTCTCTAGCACCCACTAGAAGGAAGCACCAACTCCTTAAGTGCTCTAGCACCAACTGGATGGAAGCACCAACTTCCAATCACACAGGCACCAAACTCCATAACAGAGAACAACAGTTCTCCCTTGCACCACCCTACCACCATGGTTTCTCTGGCTACAACCAGATGGAAGCTACAACTCCCTATGTTCAAGCACCCACTTGAACCTTTGAGGACAATATTACTCCCTACCACCCTGATTTATAAATATTTTCTATTATGACTTATTACAGTGATATAAAGTTCTTCAATGGCTTACCGGTCTCATCATTGTTCTACTACACTGCGTTGCTCTGTCTGCATCAGTGTCTTCTACACACACCTTGTGCTTTCTGTTCTTTTTCCTTTAATGCTCTCTATGCCATGTCCCTTCATTGCACCATTCCCCTTCTGTACATTTCTGCTACTGTGCTTTGCCTCCTTCTTCACCTCAATCACACCCAACAACCACAACAAAAACCCCATCTCTTCTTTTTTCTACATACTTATAGTCTTTGTGCACCTTCTGCATGCTCTCTCACCATGCTTCTACATGCTCTCTCCATGTCAAGTGCTCTACCTGATCATCATCACAACTCTTCAGCTTCTCTGGTAGTTAGATCTATCTGTCAATTGCTTCTATGAATAGTCTTCATTCCACTGGCAGATTCCTTGAGACTCTTCATCTTCTCTGGAAATCACACAGAAGTCTCTTCGAGTCCTCTGAAAGACACTATCAGTCATTTCTAGCAGTTATACTCTGAAGTGCAAAAGTATCTCTCTTATCTTATTCAAATTCATCTGCACCGTTGAATTGACTTAATTGAATCTTACATTCATTTCTCCATTTTGGCATTTCGACATTCGGCAATTTGGCATTCGTGTAATCAAGTGTCTCGACACTCCAAGTCGCAAACCTTGAAATGGAGCTTCATTAAACTACCTCCTTCTTCCATCTTCCACCGATGTGACCAATGGATGTGACCATAGGCTGATCCAAAACATGTTTTGCATTTCGGCATTTCGGTAATTCGACAATCCTAATGTAAGGTTTCTCGACTCTCCAATTCGTGGTCCTTGAAACTCCAAAATCGAGCTTGCCAGTTTGAGCTCTTCTCTACAGCTCTTTGATCTCCAGATCAACAATCGACAATCTGTGGTGATCGGACGACTATCCACTGCCCCAGGACTTCATCCTTCCAGACTTTGGGGGAGTGATGGAGTTAAACCACCCAAACCAAAAACTCCCAGAGTGATGTTAGTCTTGCATCACTTGATGACGTGTCGTGACCCGAGTGGCTGCCATGTGTCACTCAAAATTGTGAATTCCAGTGGCCCGAGATGCCAAAACAACTTGACACTTTTCATTGTCTGATCGTGCCTTGTGTCATAGTCTTACACCTGTCCTTTCTGACCTGGTATGCCACATTCACCTTCTAGATCTATCATCCCAGATCACTTCATGCTTTTACATATCGCGATTTTGGCATTCTTGATGTGAGAGTTTCTTGATCCTCCATGTCGAGGTCCCCGAAACTCTGAAATTGAGCTTGGTTGCACTATCTCCAATTATTTTGGCATTTCTCATTTCAGCCTTTCACGATTCTTGTGATGAAGAGTCTCATCACTTGACTCTTCCAACTCCCAGTATCTAAACCTCCAGTATGGAGTCTTTGACATTTTTCAATCTCGCATTTTGCGACTTCGAGACTCCTATAGTAAGAGTTCTTGACATCCCCAACTCCCTGTATCTGTAATCGTCATCCTTCTTCTAGGATTTTGGTGTTTCGCATTTCACAATTCCAGGACTCCTGATGATGAAGAGTGTTGACTCTTCTAACTCCTAGTACCCAAAATTGTCCTCCTTCTTCTGAGATTTTAGTGTTTCACATTTCATGATTCCGGGACTCCTGATGATGAAGAGTCTTGAGTCTTCCAACTACTGATACCTGAAATTGTCCTCCTTCTTCCAGGATTTTGGTGTTTTTCATTTCAAAATTCTGGGACTCCTGATGATGAAGAGTCTTGACTCTTCCAACTCTCGGTATCTGAAACTACGAAACGGAGTTATTTCCCCATATGAAAAACTCTTCGTTTATGTGCCTATTTTGGGAGTTTGGAATTCTGGATTTTGCAACTCTGGGACTCCTGTGTTGAAGGGTCTCAAATCTTGACTTCTCAATTTACCGGTATCCAAAACTCGAAAGTGGAGTTTACGCTTTTGATCTTTCCTTGCCATTATCCCTGCGTTGTTGATCTTCCTTGCCTGCCTATTTGTCATCAATTGAACAAGCGCACTCTTGCAATCTACGTGCACCATTGCACTTTCTCTTGTGATCTTACGTTGTCCTTGTTTTTCCATCGTTGCATACTATGATCTTGCCATCAATGACAAACACACCTACTTGATAAACATGCCAACATATTCAATAGGTTTTGGGAACTCTGCAACAGCACAAGCTATATGCCAACTTACAAAAAAACTCTTTTGGCATGAATAGGGTCCAATACTTGGGCTACATTTTTAATGATCACAGGGTACATGTTGATCCAACTAAGATCCAATTCATCCGTGACTGGCCAGCCCCGACCACACTAAATAATATCCAGAGCTTCTTGGGATTGGCCAACTTGTACCAACAGTTCGCGTTGGGATTCTCCCATATTGCACGAGCCCTCAGCCATACATGAGATTTAGGGATTTTGTTGGTGAAATATTTCAGCCCTAAAACCATATAGAAAAGTGTGCCCTCCCTCGAGGATCACTTTGGCATCTTCAGCACAACTTTTCAGTGGCTAGATCTCTCGGAAATTGAAACCCTAGTTTTCAAAAAGTACCATAAGTACCAGAAAACCAGAGTACCAGAAGTACCAAAAGTACCAGAGTACCAGAGGCACCAGAAAACTAGAAGCAACAATCCAAAAATCTACAGATCAAGTTTGGAAGGAAAAAAGTTGGATTTTCTCAGATCCAAATAGACCAGGCTACTTGCCCCAGCCAAGCGCACCTCCTGGTAAGTTCAAAATTTAATTTTGAACATTTTCATTTTTGGACATTTTCCCAGCTTCAGGTAAAAGATGTCTACAAGCATTAAGCTTGTTGACAATCTAGAAGGTGTGGAAAAATTCAATGCCTAGAAGTATAGGATTGGCCTCATTCTTGAAAATAATGAATTAGCAAGAATCGGCAAAGAAGAAGTGTCAGAGCTTGATGATGCTGCAGGAAAAGAAAAGCACCAAAAGGACACAATAAGGGCCAAAAGAATCATTGCAGATTCAATCAAAGATCACCTGATTCCCTATGTGTAATCAAAGAAGAATCCGAAAGAAATGTTTGATGCCCTAAACAGACTATATGAAGGAAATAATATAAACCAGAAGATGAATCTAAGAGCTCAGCTCAAGAATACAAGGATGCAGAGAGGAGAATCAATCCAAGAATACTTCTCCTAAATCTCATAATTCAATGAACAGTTAGAAGCAATTGGAGATACCATAGATGAAGACGAACTCATAATGATGAACCTCAATGGTATCACAAGACCTTGGGATGCATTCATCCAAACCATTTGTGCAAGAAAGGAAAAAATAAAATTTGATAGTCTTTGGGAAGAATGCATTTAAGAAGAATCAAGAGTAGCTAACCGAGAGGCATTACTAGCAAGAGATGAAGATCAAGCCCTAGCTACTCACACTAAAGGAGGAAGGAAGAAGTCTTACTTCTAGAAAGAGACTTATTAAGAGTCTCACCCCCAAAACAATTTAAGTCATAAAGAACCTCATCCAAAGAGATTTCAGAAGAAAGGACAATGAAAGGAAAGAGATTACTCATCTATACAATACTACCATTGTGACAAGATGGGACAGATTGAAATTTTTTTTCCAT
Organism: Picea mariana; assembly: GCA_032191745.1. Classification (NCBI taxonomy): domain Eukaryota; kingdom Viridiplantae; phylum Streptophyta; class Pinopsida; order Pinales; family Pinaceae; genus Picea; species Picea mariana. The sequence continues at coordinate 23,429 of JASDQU011376121.1, forward strand.
CTAGACGAGAAGAATACAAGAGGAAAAATAAGAGGCACCATTGCAGTCGAAGATGAAGAGCCACCCAGAAAGATGATAAGAGAACAGATTAAAGACTATTTCTTAATCTCGACCCTCTCAAGATTGGTCACACTTGGAGAGGACACTTGGCTCATTGATAGTGGTGCCTCCAATCACATGACAGTTCAAAGAGATATTCTCTCTTGTATTTTATAAAAGAAGTTTTATCAGAATGTGACACTTGGAGATGATTACAAATATCCCATCAAGGGAGTGGGAGAATCAAACTACAACCTTAATTCAGGGAATTCAATGAAGATGAAGGACATACTCTATGTACCAGGTTTGACAAAGAACCTACTCTCCATTTCAAATTTATAAAAGAAAGACTACAGAGTTGCCTTTATAGATGGAAAAGTTCTTATGTGGGCTAAAGGATAAACTATAAATGAAGCAATCATCATTGGAAAAGAAGAAAATGGCATGTATAAGCTAAAGGGTCACTCAGAAGCTGCCATGGCCCACACCATTGACAATCCATGTGAACTTTAGCATAGAATATTAGCTCACATCAACTACAAGGTGCTACCATACGTATGAAAATCTTTTATAGGTCTACCAGAAATCAAGGTTGACCATGAAGGAGTGTGCAATGGATGTGCACAAGGGAAGAACATCAAGAGCCCTTTTCCGAAGAGAGATAATAAAGCAGAAGGAGTCCTAGAAATCATTCATTCAGATGTGTTGTTATAACCCTAAATTGCACTATCCCTGCTTACCTGGCATCAGGCCAACTCATGCCTCTTCTTAGCCAAAGCCATGCTGAGTAACTCCTCAAAAAACCCTTCAAAACAAGTAACCCGCGCCCTAACTTCTCACTGGGCGCGGGCATCCGCCTGCTGTCTTCTTACTGC
>JASDQU011376122.1:13396-28361 GCA_032191745.1 Picea mariana
TTCCTATGATGAGTGAGCCACATTTTTCATCTTCTCAATCACCTATGCTAGCCACGACACATGAGGATATCAGTGGCATTCCTAATATGGTAGAGGAGCCTTGTGTGGGGATTGTACACAAGGAACATATGGATCTGCAGACCCAGGAGAAGAGGTATGGCTTGGAGATAGTTGACCTTACACATACCTATCAGTATGAGGAGAGCGAATCACCACTCTTGGAGATTCCATTGATGGACCAGGTTGTAGAGACCGACAGCTTGTTGGGACACTTACTCCTAGGATTGATCTACAATGATGAGGATGCACTCCTTATTGGTTGGAATGACCATAACACGTGTCTGGACACATCTATATGGGATCCAGGCGCAGATGATATTAGTAGGGAGAGCACTTGGAGATACCACATCTTGAGGGGAGTCTACCTTATGTCACACAGGTGGATATGGGACCCCGATATCATATGTAGTTGGATTCAGTTATTGCTTGAGGACAAACAATATTCCGGCAGGGAGGACTGTAATGTCCCCATTTTGGGACATTATAACTTTACAGAGTGTTGTGCCTACCAGAGTAGCCAGATAGGAGTGATAGAGAGTTCGGGAGATATTGAGGGGTTTTATTGGGCCTGACTTGCATCGTTCATCATCATGATCCATTCCGCACAGCTTGGTTTTGGTTTCGTTGCATTGCAATGATTTCCATAATTTTGAGTTATTATGGGTCATATCTTAATTAATTTCACTAAGAAGGTCATAATGGGCATATTACTTGGAGAAACCTCTTAGTGTAATAGCTCATCGGAATCGGGAAGAAGAGCACTACAGGATAAGATGATGAGAAGTGACTTTCAGTGGCCGAAGAAGCCAAAAGGATGGATAAATCTCTTTTTAGAGGTAAAATGATTAATTAATTAATTAATTAAGTGATTTAATAAAGGAATAATAAAATAAAGTAAAAGTCACTTGGAGGGAAAAGGTCAACAACGAATTAGGGTTTCAGCAGTGATTTAGGGTTTTGGAAAGCTATAAAGGAAGGGTTAGCGACCTAATTCATCATTATGCAGATTATGACTTGTCATTGAGGAAAAGAGGCGCATATTAGGAGAGATAGTTCAGTGTATTCCAAGAGGAAGACACCAGTTGGTTGAGTTCGGTGTTGAAAGACACACCCTAGTCACTGGGAAGATCATCCAGGTCTTCCATCATTCTTCATTGATTCCGCAGTGCTCCCATATTCTGGGTATTATCTTTTAATTGGTTATTTGTATTCCGGCTAAGATCCTTTTGTCTTTTGATCTAGCCGAGTGTTGTTATTTTATTCAGTCACAGTTGCTTATTTATATTCCGGCTAAGATCCTTTGTATGTTGATCTAGTCAAGTATTGTCAGTTATTCAACCGCATTCGGCCATTTTGTAATCCACAGAGATATCATAATACAAACTCTGCAGTCCTTTATCGCGTTTATTATTTGTATGATCATTTATATGCTGTAAACCTTTGATTCTACACACACATTAGCAACGTTTCCTAGACTAGCCAAGTCAAGAACATTACACGTATGCTTCCATCTCCTTATGAATTCACACTTTCCACTGATAGATTGTATGCCCAACTTAACTTCGGAGGTTATCCAGGGTGTGAGACGTTAAACAGTCGAGATAGGAGGCATCATGTCGACCTGTAACCACTCGTCTGAAGAGGATATCTCTCTCTCAGACCTCCTTGTTGGGTGAATTTCCGAACCCAAGTCCATAACCTGCCTGGGGTAAAGCTCGGGAAAATGGTCATGCAAAAGCAGCGGAAGGGAAGATTTTTGCCTGGTCTAGAAGTCGCGAAGTGACCTGGACCATGGATCCTTTGGGATCCACCTCAACTGTATGATCTATGAGTTTGGAGTTCGCACATCAGGAGAGTCACTTGTTAGCGTAGCCTAGTCTTCTGAAACCCGAAGTCGGGAAGTGACTTGGACCGTGGATCTATGGATCCTTCGAGATCCACCTCAACCGTCCGATCTATGATTTCAGAGTTCATGCATCAGGAGAGTCACTTATTAGTGTGGCCTAGTCTTCTGAAACCCAAATTCGCGAAGTGACCTAGACCGTGGATCTATGGATCCTTTGGGATCTACCTCAACCATCTGATCTATGAGTTCAGCATTCGTGCATTAGGAGAGTCGCGTGTTAGCGCAGCTTAGTCTTCCGAAACTCGAAGTCACGAAGTGACTTGGACCATGGATCTAGGGATCCCATGGGACTCCCCTCGGCCGTCCAATCCATGAGTTTGGAGTTCGGGAGGTTTGCAAGTGAAAGCGGCCACGAACTCTGAAATGTCATAACTTCCACCAGCCAGTGAGTTAGAAAAGGATTATACCAGATGTTGGAAGGTTTGTCGACTGGATTTCTCTTCTCGGGCTAGGACCCTAGAGAGGGTATGATTTGGGATAAAATCTGCATAGATGTCGCGTGATGCTCAGCTATTAAACGCTGAGGAACTTTGCGAAGGCGTAAGATATAAACCAAAGGTTGGATTAGCGCCTGGTAGGAGTCGTTAGAAAGATACGGGTAAGTGGAAGAGGATAAATCCTTTCAGAGAGATGATTCGAGATGAGATAGTTAAGGAGAAAACAAAATTATGACACCTCACCCCCTTAAAAAAGTATTTAGGGGTCAGGTGTGTTACAATCTATATCCAATGCATCTCTCCACAAAAACTCAGATCAACCTATTGATGCATAAAGTGCAACAAGAATCCTATCTGCAAAGAATTGCAATACATTATACTTATACTATATGATATTAATAATTAATAGGTGGGACCTCTTGGGAGAAAAGCGTAATAAATTGATTCCCTCCTAGACAATATGACTTTCTCATAAATTTTGTAGTCTGATTGGAATTTGACGTTCACACATGCACAAAATGGCTCTGCAATGGTAATTGAAGATAACTCCATCCTCATATTTCATTTTAAATAATGTTTAATCTGTCAAAGGAAAAGGACCTCCAAGCAAACCATGTTGCATACAAACGCAAAGACGTGTTATGAATGCAATATGTTTTAAATGAAAAAGGGGTTGGTCAAGTTTTATTTACCATATATTATCAATGATATCATATAAAGGTTCCAAAGTTATGCTAGGGCCATCGTGCACAAGTATGAATGAACTCAAGTTACAATGAAAATCTCATATACCATACTTCATGTTGCTTGATGTTTTATTTAATTTGACTTCTTTAAAAAGCAATTACACTCCTGTCCATTGTGAGTATGGGATATATATCAAACGTTTAGTCGATGGGTTAATGTATAACATAAAATTGGATTTGAGTTGGCGTTGAGTGCGCTCCACCGTGTAAGGTTTTGTTAGATGCAATTAATGGTTGTTTGATGGTTCACACGACGTGAAGTAAATGATCTCTGGTAATTTCTCATTTCTGGTATACCACCTTTTGTATTGTCATTTTCTTGGGAGCTCGTCGCTGCTATTAACTGTGATTTCAGATTTTTCAGTGGTTTGTTGAGATTTGGGATTGCTTCTTTCATGGCTCTTTGAGCAAATTTCAACAAGTATGGAACTCTTTGACTCCTCTAGCATCAATGGTTCACTCTTGCTATGATAAAATTGGGATATTGGCTCATTTTTTTGCATGATGTATGTGCGCTATGAATGTGCCTCTCTATTCTTGAATGAAGAGATTTTTGGGTTTTTAATGGAATAAAATCACAAGTTCAAATGCAATGATGGCCACAACCTAGGTTTTGTACAGTTTCAAAAAAGAAGTTAAGTTGGGTTCTTGTCAGTAATGCACCATTGATATTACTTGTCTGGGATTCTTGTGATTTTGGCCTCGTATCGTCCACTATGAGTTCATTCTGTACTCGTTATGAGTTTTGCTTTAAAAGAAGCATTCAAATAACTGTTGTTGATAACTCCATTTTTAACTCCTGTTGTGTTTTGGGCTTATGGAAATAAATACTAGATGGATCATGATTGTGGTATTTAAAGGGTTTCAAACCCCAACAACAATGAATGCATGAGGGTTCGTTTGAGTATTGTTTATCAAGGTTGCAGTTCGTGTTGCTCTCTGTTGCCATCATAGGCATATGAAGAGAGATCATTTTGTTAACCTCCCATTTCGACTTCTCGTCTTGTCAACCCTTGAACAATTTCTATTTTCCTCATTTGGATGTACATGGCCTTAAACTATTTGCAAAAATTGGGTTTTTGGTTCAGAAATAGGGTTTTGCTTGCTCCTTGCCTCCATTTGTTTATTGTGGAGTGGATGGGTAAACTCGAGAGTTATTGCAAAATTTGTATGGGTCCCTCGACTTAGGCATCAGGCCATGACTTGCTTGTTGATATCCACCTCTACAATTTTGTTTATCAAGTTATGGTAGCATGTTGTTGGTATTGCTTGGTTGACATAATCTTTTAGGAATTTTAGTGTTGATTAGAGTTCGACCTCCTACACGTAGAGATGTGACAAATGATACAGATTACTGGCTAAGTTTGTTTACGCCTTGTCACCTTAATATTGGATTCAATTTGTCATAAAGATGAATTTAGTGAATAAAAACTTTGATAGAACAAACCTTAAAAGAGTCTTGTTCCAAGAATAAAAACATTGTGATAAAAGGGATTTTGGAAATTTTGTTATGTTAATTATTTTCTAGAAATTATAATAAAAGGGGGGAAATTCAAATTTGTGATTGATTATTATAATCGATAAAAGGATATGGTTCGATTACATTTCCCATTCATTATATTCACTTTACGTTAATTACAAACCCCTCATTATTCCCGAATCATTTATTTTCCCATGTCCTGGTTCTCACAAAAAATCTGATGGTTTGAAGGCTTTTAGGAGGAAAATTTTCAACACTAGAACAACGCACCAACAAAACCCTAACTACCGGCCCTTTCAGCAACACCTGCAAAGCAGATGAAGTCTCACCCCTTGCAGGACTCAGATGCTTGCAACCTTAGCTGGGACACAAATCTGTGATTCTAACACTTGACAAAGCACTCAATAGTTAACATTCATCTATATCCAGTCTTAGTTACAATGCGGTTAAACCCTAGTTATAGAGTATCACAGTATTCATTCAGATCTTAGGTATTTAAGAACTAAGCATATCCACATAGGTCAGATCCATACTATTAAGCACATAGCATTAACATATCTAGCTACCATTCACCTATATTGAAGCAYTAAKCACATTAACATATAAACACATCAACACATCGCACAAAGCAGAGCAACACAACATGTACATAGTTCACCCCCACCCTAGGGCTACGTCCACCAACTCTTTGTCTTCTTTATTAACTTCTTCARTCAGTTACATGCACAGAGYGTCACAAACCCTACTCYGTAGAGGACATGGGATCTGCGCAGCTCACTAGATCCTCCTTCCCTGAGTAGATCTAAGCACACAACCTTCCACAGTCTCTTACAATGACTTGCACTTAGCTCTGCAAGTCTCACATAGCATGCACAAAGCACTTACCACTCTTGATCACCTAGATCCAACTCTAGCACTTAGCCATTCCTACTCACTACATCGTCTTAGCATCTATTTATACATACAAAATAGGCCTAAGCATGGGTAAACCCATGGGCTGACATCTCATGCCCATTACATAATCCTGGATCCCGAAAAGGGCCCTAAAAGGGGTCGAGATCCCGCGATCTCTACTTCCTCTTGTGCTTCGCCTTCGACAGCCTGTCGAAGTCCCAAAATTAGGTCAAACATGATGAAGGATCCTCAAAACTTGGTCAAGGGCCAACATGCCCCCAACAGTCACCTGTGACTTGTACCGAGTCACTCTGATCTAACTAGTTCTGCTTCAAAAGCCTCGAGCTGCTTCGACTTGTTGTTGTGCCACAACCTCTTGTTCAACGAACTCTTGTATGACTGCTTCGTTGGCAGGTCCTTCTAGGCGTTGTTCAGCTGCAGTGATGACTTGCTCTAGTTCCGCTCCTCGGCCTTCGACCTCTGTGAATAGTTGGTAAGCCTTATCCTGTACAGGTTGGAGCCTTTAAGTCACTTCCATAACTTTTCTCTAGATAGTGTGGACCTGCTGCTGGGCAGTGCGGTGCTCCTGGGATTGCTTCATTCTTTCCATAGCTGGAAGGGGCTTCAACTGCGCTTGTATTGTCTTTGCTTGATACTTCGCCTCTTGGAGCTACGACTCCGATACCTTCAGTTCTGGATTCTCAGTGAGTTGCTCATAGGTCTGGGCATTGCGATCAGTGAGTTACTTACATTCCATGGTGAGGGATTTGATTCGCTCAACTGTGCTTCGAGCAGTTGCTTCTCTTTGATCCCTCACATCCTACGAGGTGTTGGGCATTGTGGGGAGATCTAAGTCTATTATTCGTTGTTGTAGCTACTGAATAGCTTCTGCAAGTTGCTCTACTTGATGCGTGACTTGGTCTTCTGCTTGTGGCTCTAAGCCTGTCACAGAGCGGAGTTCTCTGTTGACTGCTTCCTTCACTTCGAGTTGCTCTGCAAGCAACTATTTTTTTTCTTGTTGCATCTGTACTTTCTCTTCTTCAAACTTTGCTTGAAGAGCAACCTTCTCCTATTCTGTAACTTTGTGTTGTTCTACAATTATGCCTTGCACTTCCTTCAAGGCCTGGGTGGCTTGTTTTGGTTCTTCTTGAGCACGATGAAGGCGAGCTTCGACCACATCAGCTAGTCGATGGAGTTGGGGTGGCTCATCTCCCAACACTGGTTCTCCCGATGGCAGGGGCATAGTGGAGACTGCGCGACTTGACTAAAGGGTTTGTTGTACCCCTCTGAGTTCGACCTCAATTCTATCATACATTTCCTCCTTGTTGGGTTCTTATTTCTCCACGATTTCCAGCGAAGCGTCATTTAGAGCTGCGATGATGAAGTCAAAATCATCGACAGTAAGCACAGTCTTCATCTTGGTCATGGTGGCTTTCGATTTCTTTGGGGAAGAAGGTTTCGGGGGAGAAACCTTCCTCTTCTTCAGGGGATCAACCTCGTCTCTGGGCAGTGTTAATTCACCTTGCTTCTGTTCAACTCCCTTTTTGTTTATCTCTTCTACTTCGTCATCACCCCCTCGGTCAGGTGATACTGAAGGAGTATTTCTTGAGGTGTTGCTTAAATCTTGGACCTCTTCAGTCTTCTTCGTTCGACTGGGCCCGAGTGTATCATGTTCTTTATGCGTGGTCTCTGGGCTGTCAGGGTCAGACATCTCTGTAGGGTCTGCGGGAATAAGGAGGTATGCGGACCAGTCCTTAGTGATCTCCTCTAGGTCTTCTTCTGTGAGTTTGTAGTATGACTGAAGCTGCTCCTTATGTTCATTGGCTCACGTTGTTATGTAGATGAAGTGTCGATCTGCGCAGAACTTCATCAGGGGTCGAAACCTCTATAGGGTGTTCGGAGTCATGCGAGGTTTAGCTTCGATGGCTCTCTTCAACTGAAGGTAATATGTATGAAAAACAACATTTGGCTACCACTGTTTGTTCATATCACTCGAGTACCAGAGTGTGGTGAATTTCGCAGCAAGTGGCTTGAACGGTTTAATATCCGGAAAGGCCGCACATTCCGGCATCTCCCAGGAAATAAAGGTTATGAGGATCAAGAGCCAACTAAAGTGAAACTCGTATCCCTGATCCTGTGCTTCGCGACAATACAGTTCCATCTGATTAACTAGGTATTTTGCCCAATTCATCTGCAGGCCTTCCACGCACTTCCTTGCGAGGTCAACGACAAAGCCTGTGACCTGCGTAGGTCTATTCTTCCTTACTAACTTTTTGGCTATTAGATGTCAGGCTAGGTGCACTGCACCATTCTGGATGGAGGCTACCTTGCAGCCTCGTGTCTCCTTTTCAACATCGTCGTATGTATCTTTGATATTCTGTGCTAGTGTGCGATCTATGGTTTTTCCTGGATAGAACTCTTGTGGGTTGGGTCCTTGCATACTTAATCCATTGATCTTATGGATCAATGTCGGATCGACTGTAATACGACAGTCTAACCATAAGTAACCGCCATGGTAACATGAAAGTAATAGCTTGACATAGGTGTTCACTTCCTGGTGCCTTCCGAAGTGTGAGATTTTCATTACATTTAGCAGGGTGGACTGCGCAAGGTTCATCGTCCATGGTTGGGGGATTATATTTGAGTTCTTCCCCTTCATCTTGGTCAAGTATTTGTATGGGGAGAGCATGCTATAGTTCTTGCGATCTCCGAGGTTGAAGTCATTGAACTTCAACGTTGCGATCTTGTAGTGTTGTGCGCGAACTGTGCATATCCCCTTTGGGAGGAATGCAGTAACTATGGAGTACTCAAAATCCCTTGGCACGCTATCTCGACTCACCGTGCCGGCCAGAGGCGGGATGTAATCGGGCAATATGGTCAGGATCAACTTTGCATTTGCTAGGTCATCTCTGTGTTTGGTTCTCTTTTCCACTGATGGTCTAGATGATTCGGCGCTGCGAGCAATCGACAAAGAAGCTTGCACTCCTCTCATCGATGATGCTTGAATACTTGCGAACATTTCTCTTTCATACATTACTCTTTCAGTCATCAGGTCAATGAGAACTTCTTCGACAATTTTCTCTGCAGCGCTAAGCTCATCCGACATGCACACTCGTGGTTGAATATCTCAAGTTCGAAGAGTAACTAGTCAATGCAATGGGATGGATGGAAATAACGTGATGATCATTTTGCGAAATCAACTAGTCTGCGGATTCAGATTCACGGTTAGCAAAAGTGTTCTCGTTGCGTGGCACGACGGGATAAATAGATAACTTGCCAATGGATCTCTTGCAACAGGTGAAAAGACTTCATGAACTCAGTTCTGTCCATTATGGCGCGGTCCCAAGGGTCTGGTGGCGAACTTTTTGATCATAAATGCCTTTCTACCCATTCGGGTCGTCGGTCTAATGGTTATACTATTCCCAGCAACTATATTGCATCGCCATGGCGAAGTGCCATGTGACGTTGTTCTGATATCCCGACAAAGTTCCAATTTTGCAAATTTTCCTTCTGCGAAGTTCCCTCTTGAACTTTCTATAACTTTTCAGTCTTAGCTCTCTTCTTACTTAGTTTTCAGGCCTTCTTTCCAGTGAACTTCGTCTCGGTATTCCTTTTTCCATTTTGATTCTTATCTTCTTTTGGCATAGTAACTTCGCGTTGTTGAGATTCTTTCCTAGAAATCAGGGGTAATACTTCATCTGTATCTGGATAGGTACTTCAGTCTTCCGCGGGTCTTCTAGTGTTCTTCCCACTTCGACATCGAAGTCTCTAGTTTTAAATAGCTTTGCTTGGTTCTGTTGTTCTTCAATCAAGTGTGTGATCCTCCTAGTCATGAAATCTTTTAACTCTTGCTTCTTCTGCTCTAAGATTTCTTCTTCTTTCCTTTTGGCCTGATCTCCTTCAATCCAAGGTTTTCCTAGTAACATAGAAAATGGAGTGTTGTTCTCAATAAATTTAACCACTTCAAATTCTTCCTCCATCGAAGTTCCATGAGCACTCATAGATATCTGGGTGAGCTTTCCACATAGGTTTATCAACTTTCCTCTGAATAACCCTATTCCTCCTAATGAAGGAATCATAGTAGGCTTTCTTAGAATTTCCCAAGTTCTTTTTGTCATAATATTCACCTGTGTTTCCTCATCCAGAACACAGTCAATGTCAAAGTCTTGTATTCTTACTTCAATGCATTCTTTTTCTTTGAAGATCTATGATAAGTTGATATGTCAGTGGTCATTCAGGGTTTCTTTCATCTGTAGCAATACTTTTTCTGATTCTTTCCAGGGTTCTGTCATAATCTCAGTTGCTTGACCTTTCTCGTGGTCTCCTTGTCTCATATTCATCCTTTCAAGCTTAGCAATCATTCTAGGGAAATCCAATACTTCATGGTCCATAGATTTGCAACAGAGGCAACTAGGTCTTCTTCTAGGGCATTCATTAGCAAGATGTTCTTGTTTTCTGCAACTGTAACAAAGAGTTAATCATCTCTTTCTCTTAAATGATCCCCAACCTTTCATGTACTGCGCACTAGGATCATGGTAGCTAACCTGCAAAAAATTCTTTCTAGGATCCTGCATCCATTTGTTAGTCCAAACATTCTCTCTATGCATAGGTATAACATATCTTTCACTATTCTTATCAGATCTACTCATATCTAATTTTCTTTCATCTATCAGTGCCCTAGTTTTCAAGCTAGGACAAATCTTATCAAACATACCTAGATCCATACTTTAGAAACACAAATTTCCAGTAATCTTATCTTCAGCAGAGCACACAGCTTCCAGATCTAAAAAATTTCACTATTCTTACCTTTATCAGAGCACAGAGCTTGCAGATCTTACCTCTTTTCTTCAGATCTGACCCTTCTTGGCACAGAGATTCACAGATCAAGTAGAATACTGCACGCTAGAGCGATAGATCTATGCACAGAGATTTCACAATTGCAGGTTAGATCTTCGCACAAAGCTTTTTTTTCTTCAATTCCCAGCAATCACAGTTTCAGATCTCAACAACAGAACCATTTTTTGACACAGGGCAGACCCAGGGTTCAACGCTACAATAGCACACCAACAAAACCCTAACTACCGGCCCTTTCAGCAACACCTGCGAAGCAAATGAAGTCTCACCCGAGGTAGAGGCAGGGGTGGTTGCAGGACTCAGATGTCTGCAACCTTAGCTGGGACACAAATCTGTGATTCTAACACTTGACAGAGCAGTCAGCAGTTAACATTCATCTATATCCAGTCTTAGTTACAACGCGGTTAAACCCTAGTTACGGAGTATCACAATATTCATTCGGATCTAAGGTATTTAAGAACTAAGCATATCCGCATAGGTCATATCCATACTATTAAGCACATAGCATTAAGATGTCTATCTACCATTCACCTATATTGAAGCACTAAGCAGATTAACGTATAAACACATCAACACATCGCACAAAGCAGAGCAACACATCATGTACGTGGTTCACCCCCATCCTGGGGCTACGTCCACCAACTCTTTGTCTTCTTTATTAGCTTCTTCAATCAGTTACGTGTACAAAGCCTCACAAACCCTACTCCTCAGAGGACAGGGGATCTACGCAGCTTGCTAGATCCTCCTTCCTCGAGTAGATCTAAGCACACAGCCTTCCACAGTCTCTTACAATGACTTGCACTTAGCTCTGCGAGTCTCACATAGCATGCACAAATCACCTACCACTCTTGATCACCTAGATCCAACTCTAGCACTTAGCCATCCCTACTCACTACATCGCTTAGCATCTATTTATACATACAAAATAGGCCTAAGCATGGGTAAACCCATGGGCCGACATCTCATACCCATTACATAATCCTGAATCCCAAAAAGGGCCCTAATCCTGCGATCTCCGCTTCGTCTTGCACTCCGCCTTCGATAGCCTGTCGAAGTCCCAAAATTAGGTCAAACATGACCAAGGATCCTCAAAACTTGGTCAAGGGCCAACAAGAGGATTATAGGTAGAATTGATGAGATTTGCAATTATGAGTATATAAGATGTATTTGGGGTTAAAGAATTGTTTTGTATTTAGAACAATATTCATGCTCTCCCTATCATGAATCCATTTTTCATTTATTACAAATCCTGCCATATCCTATATGTCATAATATCTCCCTGTTCTAAATGATATTATGGATCAAAGTGAAAAATGCTTATGGTTGTTATAGACAGAGTGATGAATTGTTTGCATGTACTCTAATGCGTGAAATGAAGAGAGCCAATATTTCAATTTTATCACTAGAAAAAATATTTGATGATTGATTAGTTATTTTGATTCATATTTTGATTTAAATTTGGTTTAGATATGAGGTTTTTCAGCAAAGGTAGCCATGGCAGAGGAGGAAATAGGGGCATAAATAATTTTTGGCAAAGAGGCCATAAGAGACTGAGTTTTTCTATTAATTTCGATGTTGACCCGCAAGAATTAAATGAATTTTTTTAAGTTGGGTTCTTCAACCTAGTTAGTCAAGGAGTGTTCCAACCTCATCCTAGGCCTGAGAGACCCCCTTTCCAACCTCGTTAGAGTTTTTCAAATGTTCATGCACCTGCTCATGTTTCTCTCCAACCATAAGTCCCCATCAATGATGGGTGGCAAGCAATTGTTCACCAATCTGCAACTCATGGCCCACTATTTCATTGCAACTTCCTCCAGCACCTCCATTGAATCAACATGCCCAACAAGATGACCATGTTATTTCCCCTATTCAGTCTTCGCATGCTAGTAAGAGATTAAAGACTACCATCCTTGAGCTTTCGACAAATAAAGGCAAGAAAGTGACTTCTCACTCTAACTCCTCTAAAGAGTCTTCATAATCAGTCACCTCTCATGCCCAATAGAATGATGCACAATCTCCAGTTTTTAGAGAAATTCAACCCCAAGGGTCAAACCGACCTCTTGTTGAAAGAGCTAAATCAACAGATAAGGCAGACAAAGTTGCAAGTAGTGAGAAGAGGCAAATTGCCTCACACAACAAATATGGTTTTTGAATTTCATGTATGATGAATGAGGAGCATATATTTGTTTATTTGATGGAAAAACATTTTAATTTTTGGAAAATATGTGAATGATTTAGGGAGACACAAGGGAACTTTAAATGCATGATATATGAGTTTTTAATTGGTGGCATATTTTAATATTTGGATAAATTGTGGAGCGACAAGGAGGGAATAAAAACTTTAAAATATTTTAAAAGGAATTAGGGCATCCCACCTATTAGTTATTATTCAATATACACTTATTTATTATTTTACTATTATTATTTGTCCCTAATTGGTGTTAAGTCAATTAATACTTAACTAAAAAGGTAGTTGAAACTACCACAACTTCTTTTGAAGGAGATAAAAGCTCATCACAAGGAGGGACAAAGGAGAGAGAGCAAGGAAATAATTTTTTGATATAAAGTCTGCTCTTATATAATTGTGAGATTATCATTTTCATTCATTATGAGTTTTCTAGGAATATTAACCCTCTTGTTGACAACAGGGTCATATTGAATGTTATAGGATTCAAAGATTGAGTCATATACTTCAACAACTTGTTATAAAAAGGTTGCTCATTTATTCTTCGCAGTCTATGTATTCTGATCTGTTTATGGATTAAATTTCATTACTAATAGGGAGTATTTTGTAGAGTCAGTAAATGATGCTTTTGTGGCAAAGTTGATCGAGATATTTAGTCTCAGTCTTCTCTTGTTGTCAGAGTCTTTTTGTATGGTGCCCATCAGAGACCTCTAAATTTTACTTTGGTCCATACCCTCACATGGGCTTGAAAAGAGGATTATTATTGTATCTCGGAATGAAATCAATAAATAAATCATTTTACTGGTTTTGTCTCACTTGTGTATTTTTTTTATACTTTTCAGATTGATATTTTATTTGTTTCTTTTTCTTAAACATCGTACATATACATTATATATGTGTGTGTGTGTGTGTGTGTGTGTGTGTGTGTGTATTTACACAGTTAATTATCATAAAAAAAAAAAGCAACATTGATTCCTTGTACCTATTGCTCATGAATCAAATGGTAATTTTGACTTAGGTTATAAACCCTGGGTGACAATCCCAATTATCTTACCTTAGCCTAGTAAGATTCGAAAATGTTGGAGTGAGGTTATTCATACCTTTTCCTCAACACAACCCATATCATGGATTTCAAGATTGTTGATGGATCTATGACAACTTTAGATCTGATTAAACAACTTTATCTCCTAAAATACGATGTGGGTATTGGATATTTGTGGCGAGCGTGACCATTCCTATGCAATGCATCTCTGTACTAAAAATAAAATCTACCCATATAGTGGATTTCGATATATGGTTGATGGATATATGACACATTAATCTTGGAGAGAATGTGAGGCGTAAGAAGAATTGTCGATGAGTAATCCATCTTTCCTACTTTCTTCAATCTTCAATACCTGCAAATAAAAGTGTTGGTGCGCCTTCTTCCTAGAAACCTGTGGGATTCGATACCATGTAGAATGTGGTGAGTACCTGCACAATAGATCTAGATAGAAGAAGAACAAACACAACTTGCAAAAGTGAGAAGATGAGAGAAAAATTGGAGAGAAAAGAATAGAAATGTATTAACCAAATGAATGAATGATAATTTACACATGATATAATCCGTATATCTCAACTAATGCGCACTGGAAGTGAATCCAATGTGCCATAGTGGTGGCCTTGAGAGATCTGGACACACACTAGTAGTTACTAGAGTTAACTACCACCTAGTCCTGGTTAACTAGTCATGCAGTCTTCAATTAACTGAGCCACACATGTGGAAGTGAGAGAAGCACATGCAACTACTGGTGATAAAACCAAGGTTTCCATGCATGAGTGACTTCCACTAGTCTAACTGGCTCTAAATTGAAGATAATATTCTCTAATATTGGAGGTTGCTAAAAAATAGGAGACACTCAATAATGACTAATAAACATAGGAAAATAAGGAAAAAATATCTTAGGTGTGTGTAATATCTCCAACACAACCAACCCTTCAAAAAGGTTGACACTAACTAAAATTTTCGCCATTGTTACACACCTAAATGTCACACTTAAGTGTCGTAAGTTTCGTATGCACCTTATCAAGTGTCGTATGCACCTTACTAAGTGTCACATGCACTTTATCAAGTGTGGTATGCACCTTACTAAGTGTCGCATGCGCCTTAGCAAGTGTCATATGCACCTTACTAAGTGTCACATGCACTTTATCAAGTGTCGTATGCACCTTACTAAGTGTCTCATGCACTTTATTAAGTGTCACGTGCACTTCATTAAGTGTTGCAAATTTATTACCATGTGAGAACACTTGTCATGATCCCTAGACAAGTTGGAAGAGAAATATATCATTTGAAGGTCGAAATACCATATTTTACCTTAGATTATTGCCCTTTTTGGAGTATCATCGCCTCTCGCCCATATA
>JASDQU011376122.1:34752-52509 GCA_032191745.1 Picea mariana
TGATACCTTGGACCAATTACCTCATGGAGCAAGAACCCTCTCTGATGCAAGCCCAAGCCGGTAGTGATGGAGGCTGGTACTGCTGACAGGAAAAAGCTGGCTGAGAAGAAGAAGATGGGTCCTCCAGGACCATGCTCAGGTCGCTCCTGCTCTCGGTACTCCATGTCTAGGACCACATGGGCCTCGAGACATGATCTCCTAGTTATCCCTAGATATCGGGGATAACAGTCGGTAAAAGAGGGACATTGTTATTGTCCCCACCAAAGTTTGATTTCTCCAAGTCTCATGCTTGCGTCGATTGTCTTGTCCATGCAAATTGATATATTCATGTAGTTGGGGCGTGCAAGTCACAATTCATTATTTTTTACAAAAAAAAAGAAAATAAATAAACAAAATAAAAAACTCTTTTATTTGATGCAAACCAATTTCCAGTTCCCTAATTATTAGAGAATGAAACAAATTACCACGTGAAGATCCCTGTTACTTTCTGAAACAAACTACCACTTGAAGATTGTTACCCTCTGAAACAAACTACCACTTGGAGATTCTTGTTACCTTATGAAACAAACTACCACATGAAGATTCTTGCTACCTTCCCAATCTTTTTTACTATCTAAACATTGAGAAAGGATGAAGTATTCCTTCAAATGCCCACACAAAAAAAATACCCACACAAAGGACAAAGTATTCCCTGAAGTGTCCACACAATATTTTTCCACCTCCATTAAATCACAAGGTTCTAATTCCCACTAAACAATTTATGAAGATAAAAGCAATCCATAAATGTGAATTGGGAGCTTGCTACACTTATTGTGAATGCGACAAACAAAAGAGAGGACTGTCACTAAATGATCCTCCACCTCATAAGCAATTTATGAAGATACAAGCAATCCATAAATGTGAATTGAGAGCTTGCTACACCTATTGTGAATACAACAAACAAAAGAGAGGACTGTCACTAAATGATCCTCCACCTCATATAGGTATGGAGAAAAATAATCTTACTCCAAATAGATTATTTGATGATACTCCACCTTATATAGACATGGAGAAAAATAATCCTACTCCACATAGGTTAGCCTCGTGTACATTAAAATAATTTCTTGATTAACCTTGTGTACTTTAAAATAATGAAAGAAAGATTTTCACATGTCCTTCATATGTAATTTTGTTTCTTGTGTCTTTATAACACTCTTTTGGTTGGTTTTTTTTTGGTTTCTCCGCACATATTTTTTCATGCCATGCACCACTATATCTATAACGCCAATTTTGATAAGCCAACTCTGCACGCGGTGGCGGTGGTGGTGGCGGCCCGCTAAAAAATATAATATCTCCCTCTTCCATGAGGATGACCATACATTCACGGCCGTAATGGTCCTAATTATTTCCTTCTGAATTCATCGAAGAATACACGGCCTGGTCTGATCAGTCAGTACTTAATTAAATTTACCAAAGTAGAGCACTTGTCCTTCCCTTCAAAGTCGGATCATATATCATCATTTCTGCGCAGAATCCAACGATCTGTTCCATATCTGAGATGGGTTTTCTTTACAGGCTCGCGGACATGAATTATTTCAAGCCAAATCCGAGATAAGCTCAGGAGAAACGAAGAATTGGGAGGGTAGGTAATACGGGGGAGACAATTAAGTCTGTTGGTGTGTGTGTGGGATTAATGGGTGGGAACCTCTCACGGCCCTACGAAGGAGAGGGAGAGACGCCGTATCCAGGGTTGGCCGATATACCAGAGAGTTGTGTTGCGAGGATTTTCCAGCACTTGGGTCCGGTTGACATATGCAAGCTTGCTGGTCTCAACTGGGCCTTCAAGGGCGCGTCTTCCTGTGATTATGTGTGGGAACAGAAATTGCCCATATGTTATCAGGAGATGCTCTCCAAATTGTTCATCTCAGAGCCCCATTTTCTCTCCAAGAAGCAGATATACGCTCATCTCTGCCACCCAATTTCATTCGACGATGCCACCAAGGTGCAAATTTACTTGTCTGTTTATGTTGGGTTTCTTGAATATATTTTTGGGGTTTTTAATGTTTTTTATTTTGATTTTTTTTTAAGTTTATTTTTCTGGAGGGGTGGATTTTTCAAGAATCATCTTTTGGTGGCTTAAATTTATCATAAAATGACGAATTCTTCTTCCCAAAGACATCTACCAGTTGTGGTGGTATATATATATATATATATATATATATATATATATATATATATATCTCTATATATATATATATATATATATATATATATATTATCTACTGTAATAAATGTGTATTGGACTGTAATGCAATTTAAATGGATTTTCTACTCTAATCAAGGTATATTGGACTATAATGCAATTCAAATTGGATTTTCTACCAATGTCCTGAAATCTAGGATCCTTGTTATTATCCTTCATTTTTCATTGAATTTGTCAGTTGTTAATAGCTGCTGAAGATTGATTTATTCGGTGATCTTATACTTAACTATGTTACCATAAATCTGACCAGGAAACCTGTTTTACATGCTGTTCTCCTTCCTGTTTTGACACTACATCAGTACATTACTAACGAGTTTTATACGCGTAATACAGACAGATGGGGGTTCATGTTACTAATCAATTTTCTATGCATAACATATGCAGATATGGTTCACGTTTCTTATCTCTTGATGCCCTCTAGCCCCATTTCTTTTTACGTTCCTGTTTCCCATTTCTGGTAACATAGTATTTAATAACAATGGATATTAATAATTATCTTAAGAGCTGTCCACAGATTTTTTTGTTTTTTAACAATAACGGGTAAACTTGCATTGGAAAAGGGGCCACGGCAGAACCGTTTCACTTTGTAATAGAAAGTTCTGAGGTAGGCCTCCACCAGCCACCGAATGCCCAAAACTGGAAATAACAGTCACTACAGAATTCATCCAGCACCTAGATATCCTTATATGGCGAGAGTATTGCCTTACATATTGCCCCAGCACTAACCAGAACTTACAAAATATACTGAAATCTAAAGAAAATTAAAAATCTGATCCATTAAGGACCCCTTCACTAACCTGGAGATTTTCAGCTGAGTCTGGAAGACCTCCTTTTGGATCCGCACGGGCTGCTCGAGGAATGCCTGCTGCGGCTGCTTCTGAGTTATCTCCTTGCTTTGCTTCCTGGGGCATGGGAGGCTGCCCTGGAGGAGAGAAAGAGAGATTACCCAATGGAGCAAAGTTCAGCTTCTTCTCAATATTCCCAACCCTGGCTGCCACCGCCCCCAACTGCTCAGCCATGAACAAGTAATTTGTCTCCTGGGTCAGTATATGGGTCTGAATTTCAGTTTTTATCTCTCTCAAATCTCGAATTTGAGCTTTCGTCTGAATCACATACCTTGGCTGCTTCTGAGCATCAACCTGAATAGTATTTTCCCACTTAGAGTGCCAGTTACTCCAATGCAGAGCTTCCTTGGTTGTGTCTTTCTGTGCCTTTGCAATTCCTCTATCCAGAGCCCTCATATGTTTTCGAATCTCAACCAACTCACGCATTACACACCTCTTCTTCCCACACTGCATCATTGTCTTTAGGGAGTCTGGAGGTGGAACTTCTTTCCCTGCTCTGAAGATTCCTGTCCAGACCAGAAGAACAAACCACCAAAGCCAGACCGTGAGGAAGAAGCCTCTACCAGTTCTCTGCGTACGGACCATTCCACACGGAAATGAAGAGCCTCTAGCCATCTGAAATAGTAGCTTCACTGCCTACGGAGTACCAAATGAAGAGGAAGGAGAAGTAATAAGCATTGATTCCCCGTCCTTCAGTGCATGCGAGTGTAGCCACCTGTCTGGCTTTGTCATAAAGAAACAATTGCATAATAATTCAGGGGAGGGGCTCTAGGATTGGAGTCCCCTGCTTTGCACTTATTCTACCTTCTCCCAAACTCTCTCCAACAATTCGCCAACTTGTCGGCCAAGCGGTTGTTGACCCTTAACACATGATAAAAAGAAATGGATCCAACATGAGATGCTACATTTTGGATTTGAAGAATTAATCATTGCAACCAACCTTTTCTGTTTGATGCACGGGTGTGAAGACTACTGATGATAATTAAGGAGTCTCCAACTATTATGATTTCCTTGATGCTGTTTACCCTTACTGGACTTAACCCTTGGTACACTGCAAGAGCTTCTACTTCATTTCTAGAGTCCACTCACATTCCCCAAGCAAAGTCACATTTCTGATTTCCTCTGGGGTCAAAGAGGACCCCCCCTGCACCTGCCACCCCTGAGATGTCAAGAGCTCTTGCTTAATTTTATCTTTGCAATTTTAAATTTTTGTGGGACAAGAACTGAATGAGCTTTAATGCTTATGGACATGAGCATATGAACTGGATGAACTTGGTTAATGAAAGACTCTGGCTTTAGACAATTTTTTAAAGCTCCTATGATCAACTCTTTCTTATCATGAACTATTGAGGCTGAAATTTGACTCTAATTAAACTGGATTATTCGATGTTCCCTTAGAGATCCATTTGCCCGCTTAGTTTTATTAGGTTATCTTATATTATAACTATGTCACCAGAAATCTGACCAGGAGACCTTTTCCTTATCCTATTTCCCTTCTTGTCTTGACATTGCATGAGTACATTACTACTGATTTTTATATGCATAATATATGCTGGGAGGGGCTCTTGTTACTCATCAATTTTATGTGCATAATATAACCAGATGTGGGTTCACGTTTCTTATCTCATGAAGCCCTCTAGCTTCATTTCTTGTTACCTACCTGTTTCCTATTTCTGGTCACATAGTATTTTAATAATAATGGATATTATCTTAGGAGCTGTCAAGAGCTATTAATCAACTTTATTCTTTGCACTTCTAATTTTAAATTCTTGTGGGACAGGAACTAAATGAGCTTTAGTGCTTATGGGCACGAGCATATAAATTGATTGAACTTGGTTATGCAGAGACTCTGGCTTTTTTCAAATTTTTAAAGCTCCTATCATCAACTCTTTCTTATCATGAACTATTGAGGTTGAAATTCTACTTTAAATGAACTGGATTATTCGATGTCCCCGAGATCCATTTGCCCCCTCTTTTTTATAAAATGACAATTTTGCCTCTTAACGGATTCATTTCTCAGAGAAGGATTGAAATCTGGGGATTTGTTATAGAATAATGTTTGAGCTCTTATTTAGTGATTAGTTAGTTGTTATCTCTTAAAAGTGCTTAGAAAGCATCGCTCGTAGTTTTACCAAAACATAAGGAAATCACATGTAACATAAACTTATATTAGTTAGAAAGTAAAGATGCATAGTGTCCAAGTAATGCTCATCTGTATAGAAAAAACTGCAAAACAATTGCTGACAGATGATCTACCATCCAACCATAGGTATCCCCTCAAAAATACCAACCTTGAGTTGGGGTCTTGATTTGACAAGTGGGCTCAGATTTATGTCTTATGCATAGTGTATTCACACATCCACCGGTTATATACAATGGCTTATAGTTACAGATCCCCTCTAACCTCTCGCTATGACCAATGAGAGTTTAACAATACAGGATATTCATAAGGAAACACCACTGCTACAACTTACTTTACCAACCCTTTGCACTTAGTTCTAGGCTTGACCCTCACACAGTTCTAGGCTTATTTTCTATTCAACCCTTTACGCAGTTCTAGTCCTGACCCTTCACACACAATTTGGGGTTCTCTTATCCACTCATACCTTTGCAGACAATTCTAGGCCCAACCCTTGACACATAGTTTTCCGTTCTGTTATTCACTTGGCCCTTCACAGAGTTCTAGGCCCAACAATAGACAGTTCTAGGTTCTTTGATCTAATCTACAACAAGTTCCTGAAACCATCTTCTACTGATATCCCCTCATGGACGCAGTTACAGTATCAAAAGATGGACACACTTTCAGGGTCTTGATCACACTCACACAGAGTGAAAGGCCATAGGATTGCAATACATCCTCTCCTCATGATATACAATAATGCTTCAAGGTTTTCGCTCTAGTAGAGTTTTGAGTCTTGACACGACAAAAGTCTCTCTTACCCATTCTCATCTCTGGATGGGTACTTATAGAAGATTCAATGTCATTATGGTAGATTTAGTAATGGGTTAATAACATGTTAATGGCTTAACGATAAGGCAACACACTATCTTTGAAGAGTTCCTTTTTTATGAATTTCGACTTGATTTTAGCAGACAGGGTAGATGGTTTTGTGCCACTTGTCCAACCTTGCCAAATCAACAAACCTCCTTTCTATTTCTTCATCTAAAAGCAGTTGGATTGCATCGCTGTGTTTACATCAAAATCTTGGTTGCCTGAGGTAGACAACATATTCAATATATCATTTTATAATGTCATGCACCTGACATATCATTTTAAATATATCATGCATCGACATTGTGGGGCCTTGACTGTGAGATCCGATGTGCAGAATTGAGGCACCACTTTGTTATATAAAACATTCATCTTTAGCATAACACTGAACAATCTGTTGAAATTAGGGTATTAGATTTCCTTCCCCCTAAGAGTAAGCATTAGCCTTGGTGTATCCTTTTGACTGGAACGAATTAGTATATTGTTCTTTGAACACATTTCCAATTCTTAGGTTGCTTCTATGAGTCATGTTTTCACTATACCTTCACTTGCATAATGGTTCATTTCCACAATACCATGACTTTCTCTCTCTAGGATTTGGATAGGTTTTGTTTGGAATTCTTCATTGATTTCCACCTGTATCATAGATCAACCAAGAACATGATTAGGGTTTTGTACATGCTTTTTAAGCAATGTTATATGAAAGACATTATGTGCCCTAATGTTAGGGTGGCAATGCAAGCCAATATGTTGCAAGGCCATTTCCTTCTAGTATTTTTAACCCCCCCAAACTCCACAAGATAATAGTGCCAACTTGGCAGAATTGCCTAACTTCAGTGAGCCCTTCTTTGATTTAACTTTCAAGAACACTTTATATATAATTTCAAATTATTTCTATCTTGTGTGCATTGGCATAGCTTTTCTACTGATCTTGTATAGCTTTTCAATTATGCCTTGATTCTGGCAATTTTTTGTTCCATCTCCTTTAACAACTCTGGTCCAACTAGAATCCAATCAACAGACTTAGTCCAACTGATCGAAGTTTTGCACTTCCTTCCATACATCACTTCAAATGGGCTCATGCCTATTGACATGCGATGACCCTTGTGAACACTACCAAGTGTACGCAAACTTCCCACTTGGTTGTCTATTGAAAACATACATATATAGCATGTCTATGATTACTTGCTTTACATGTTCCATTTGCCCTTCAATGCATGGATAGTATGTAGTCTAGAAGTTTAGTTGGGTTTCCCATTGTTTGGATTAGGCCTTTCTAGAAGTTGGATATAAACTTTGGATCCCTTTCTGAAATAATCTTCCTAGGGATTCTATGAAGTTGTACGATCTCCTTTAGGAATATTTATGTAATGTTGGATGCTTTATGGGTAGAATGCACTAGTTTCGAAAGTGATTGCAACAACCCAATTGAGTACGTGTTCAACCTTCATTGTTTGGCAGCTAAGGCATTTGTAGATATACTTAGAGGCATCTTCATCCTAGGACAATAGTATTGCCTCCTCAAGGGTACAATGGTCTTATGATACTTTTGGGTGTCCTTTGTAAGTTGTGTTATGACTTTCCTTCAAAATAAGTCTCTTTAATGCAACAAAATGAAGCACTTACCATTTGGCATTTACAAGGAGCTTGTTGTCCTTAACAAGGAAGTCCTTGTACTTTTGTCGTGATCGTTCTTCCATGCCACAAAGATCCTTTTTTATGCAATGTTCTAGTATCCAAAATGGAACTAGTAGTACAAGTTTTGGTGTAACAAAAACAAAAAACTAATAGTAGAGATAAAGAGCCAAAGTAGAGAAAATAGTGGGGGCACTTGCACACCTAATGATGCATTGCCCCTGCAAATTCGAGAAATGGAGGAAGACTTATCCATGAAGCACCCATAAACTGGTTGATTGTATTGATAAAATGCTAAAAGTTACAATTGAGGGGGGAGCCCCGGCCCCCTATTATACTAAAAAGAGGCAAAATTTGTAACTTAAAGCTTAAGTCTAATAAAAGTGCTCTTACTAAGGCCCTTATTACATAAAAGCAACCTTTCACTGGTGGGATCCCCCATAGTGATGTAATAAGGGCCTAAGAGCCCATTATATTTAATGATAGTATATGCATGGTGGCCATTTAATGTAATGTGGACAAGGGCCACTATGTTAGTTTTTATTGAATAAGGTCCACTAGGTAGTTAGCATATGGCCTAGTCATTAATGTAGGGGCCACTAGTGGTTTGGGTTAGGGTTTGATAGGTAGCTATTAATAAATATGGAATCTTCCTTATGGGATATGAAGAGAATTGTTATTGTAATCTTTCTCTTGGGAGAAGAAGGGAGCTTATCATTCCGCAAGGATTATTTTATGGTGTTACCCTACCTTAAGGGTTTTTTAATTTAATGAAGTAAGGGGAGAATTTCTATTATTTCATGGATATATGTTTTGTGAATCATCTTAAACACTAAGGATCATAACAAGTGGTATCAAAGCACTTTCTTGGGCCAAGGGGAAGCAAATTTCCTTTATTTTTTTGTAGATTTCTTGCGGCAGGTTTTCTGTTAGCGATTTTATCCTTCCATAAGGATTATTTTATGGTGTTAACCTACCTCTGTTGAAATCTCAATTCCCTGTGCCTAGATAAATTACTACCTTGTGTTTTTCCTTGCTGATAATTAAATTACAACACATAGAATAAAATATATTGGCTGGAAATAAATAAAACAACGGAAGCAATTTGGAAACCAAACTTCACACATGCACACATAAATTCTGCCCTTCAAATAAGCTTTTCATTAATAATGACTCCAATCTTACAAGGGCTCCCTTATTGGGAAAATGGCCCACTGAGGAAAAACTCAAATTACAACAAACCTAACAACTCTGGTCCGGAAGAAACCCTTTGCCTGATCTTCTCAGATTTGCATTAGATCTGCCTGTTGGTCCTCAGATCTGCAAGATCTTCCTGTTGGTACCTCAAATCTGCTAGATTTGCTTGTTGGTACCTTAGATTTGCTAGATCTGCTTGCTGATACCTCAGATTTGCGCTAGATCTGACCGTTGGTACATCAAATCTGCTAGATGTGCCCGCTAGTAGCTTAGATCTGCACTAGATCCGTCTGTTGGTACCTTAGATACTACTAGATCTGTCCATTGGTACCTCAGATCTACTAGATCTGTCTGCTGATACCTCAGATCTACAATATCAAACCACTGGTACCTCAACTCTGCACTAGATCTATCCACTGGTATCTCAGATTTGCTAGATTTTCTTGCTAATACCTCAGTTCTGCACTAGATTTGTCCATTGGTACATGAAATCTGCTAGATCTACCTCTTGGTACCTCAGATCTGCACTAGATCTATCCGTTGGTACCTCAGATCTACAAGATCTGCCTGCTAGTACCTCAGATCTGCACTAGATTTGTCCATTGGTACCTCAGATCTGATTCCCATAAGTCTATCCTTTGATTTCTAGCTGCTGGGTTTTCTTCTCCTTGCTGTAATACCTGCACTTTCCTCCTTTGGACTTGATCTCTAGATGAATGTCCTTCACCTTTGCTGAGATCCCCTTGAATAACAGTCCTTCGCGACTCAAGCACTTGAGCAAAAGTCCTTTGCTCCCAAGTGGATCCTTCAAGTGGATGTCTTTCTCCTTCACCTTGCCTTGCTTTTATAATCTTGAGTTATGATTGAATCAAACCCTAATCTCCAAAGTGATTAGCAGTTGAGATTAGATCTCACCTCACTTGAGATCAATGGCTAAGATTCATTTAATTCACTAATGCTAATTAGTAATAACCTTAGAATTTCATTAAATTAAACTCACTTTAATTATAAAAAACACTTTAATTTAATAATTCCTTTAATTAAAGTAAATTACTAAGGGGACGACTTCCATATGTCTAGACACTTAGACATGTGCGGAAGTACCTATCTAATGCTACAAACATCAACAACCTTAAGGGTTTTATGATTTAATGAAGTAAGGAGCATTTCTATTATTTCATGGATATATGTTTTGTGAAGCATCTTAAGCACTAAGGATCATAACAAGTGGTATCAGAGCACTTTCTTGGGCCAAGGGGAAGCAGATTTCCTTTTCTTTTGTAGATTTGGGTTTGTACAAAAAGTTGTAAAATTATATTGTGATAATCAGAGTGCAATATTTTTGGGAAATAACGCTACTCATAATTCTAAGACAAAGCACATTGATGTTTAACATCACTTCGTGAGAGACATGGTTGAAGACAAGAAGACATCCATTTGGCCTGAGTTGGTGTCTGTCCCTTTCAACCCACTAGATATGAAAAATACTTCTGCTGGCGAGTGGTCCTGGTCTTGGAGTCAAGAATTTTATCAGCAACCAGAAGCTGAAAAAATGGAAAATTATCCATCGGGTTACAATTATTGAAGATCTTCTAGGATCTTGCCTGCATGCGGTTTCTTTGAGTTCTTGTACAATGCAAAATTGGGTTGGTGCATGCAGTAGATCCTTAGTTGGCACAGTTTCTTGTGGTAGGTTTTTCGGTTGGCCTATTAACCCGATTGCAGTCGCATCAATGCCATTTAAAGCAGAGTGGTAGTGTCATTTCTAGATTAGGGTTATAATAGAGATTCTGAGAAATATTGTGGAGGTTATAGCTAATCGTAGTTGTGACCTCACAACTGTAATTTTCTGTCTGTTTAGGAACTAGATTGTAGCCACATTGGTGCCACTAGAAGCAAAATGGTCGTGCCATTTTTGAATTGGGGTCATAATAGCAATTTTGAGCAATATTTAGGAAGTTATGATCGTCTTAAAATTGTAGCGTCCAAACACTAGTGGCACCATAGGATGGAGATGTGACAAAAATAGCAGAACCAAAGGATGGAAATGTTGAGATAAATTCAGGAAGAAGGGAATCGAATGATGGAATTGTGGAAAAATATTAGCATTGGAGGGGAATATACAAGAGAAAAATATGTGCATGGAATGACTTAGAAGAGGCTGTAAGGATTGGTATATGGACACTTTTTATTTATGTGAATATAACTACTTTCAACTTCTCTTTGCTGAATCTACTCCCTTATATGAAGCGAAAATCATTGAGGAAAGTCATGACCAGGTTGTGACTAACAATTTTCAGTGTCCTCTAGTGGCATTGTTCACTCTCAATCCACAACCAACCTTTTGCTGATATGTGGATGATACTTTTGCTATGTATGGTCCTAATATCTAGGTGAAATGGTATTTAGATCCATTTGATCATGGTGAGCATCATCAACAAATTACTCGAGTATTCATCTATTTCATGTGTTAGCAGTTAGGATTCAGTGTAAGCATTCGTACATGGGACCCTAACTTATGGATGAACTTCTTGGCCAACTTCATTATAAGCGCTGAGGGAAGCACTCGTATATGGGACCTTGGCTTATGGATGTGTTATCGCGCAATTTGTACTTGCCCAAAAGCCAAAGGCAAGTGAACAATAAATTGGCGTAATAGGAGGTTGTCCTATCACTGTCACCTAAATAAGACACCTCTTTCTCTTTAGGGGTAGTAGCCCAGGGGAGACGCCCCCAGTGACTTGGGGGTTTGAGAAGGCAAAGGTAATAGTATCGAGAAAGTTCTTCCCCTCTCACAAGTCACTCTGATCAAAAAGTCGCAAAGGTTTTAATAAAATGAAGCAAAGATTTGCTTAAGTGTACCTGCCCAGAACAAGACAACAAGAAAAACACTATTTGCAAGTACCAATTGATATCAGTGCTTCATAAAACCATGGATATGTGCATGGAATGACTTAGAAGAGGCTCTAAGGATTGGTATATGGACACTTTTTATTTATGTGAATATAACTACTTTCAACTTCTCTTTGCTGAATCTACTCTCTTATATGAAGCGAAAATCATTGAGGAAAGTCATGACCAGGTTGTGACTAACAATTTTCAGTGTCCTCTAGTGGCATTGTTCACTCTCAATCCACAACCAACCTTTTGCTGATATGTGGATGATACTTTTGCTATGTATGGTCCTAATATCTAGGTGAAATGGTATTTAGATCCATATGATCATGGTGAGCATCATCAACAAATTACTCAAGTATTCATCTATTTCATGTGTTAGCAGTTAGGATTCAATGTAAGCACTCGTACATGGGACCCTGACTTATGGATGAACTTCTTGGCCAACTTCATTATAAGCGTCGAGGGAAGCACTCGTATATGGGACCTTGGCTTATGGATGTGTTATCGCGCAATTTGTACTTGCCCAAAAGCCAAAGGCAAGTGAACAATAAATTGGCGTAACAGGAGGTTGTCCTATCACTGTCACCTAAATAAGACACCTCTTTCTCTTTAGGGGTAGTAGCCCAAGGGAGATGCCCCCGGTGACTTGGGGGTTTGAGAAGGCAAAGGTAATAGTATCAAGAAAGTTCTTCCCCTCTCACAAGTCACTCTGATCAAAAAGTCCTAAAGGTTTTAATAAAATGAAGCAAAGATTTGCTTAAGTGTACTTGCCTAGAACAAGACAACAAGAAAAACACTATTTGCAAGTGCCAATTGATATTAGTGCTTCATAAAACCATGGATTTTGAATAAAAGCATGAGCTGATATAAAAGATGAAGCAACATAAATATTTATAACAACAATGTATATATAATGATATCTTCACAATTATGCCTTAAATAAGCTTCAATAATGACCAAAAATGATAACCTAAAATTGACAATATGCTAGTATTTGTCAGAAGCAAAGAAGGCAATGTAAAATCAGCTCTAACACTTGCTTTTAAGATGCTTTTACTATTGTCATAGATGGTCGTAGCTATCTATTGCAAAAGCAGCAAGATGGTTAGTAAGTTAGTCTAATCCAAATCCAAGGTTAGGAGTGGTTAGCAAAGACCTTGAAGTAGATGGTTTAAAGGTTGTTTTCATCAATCAATCAAATGCAAGGTATGAACTAGTGCCTTTAGGGTAAATGGAGTCACTTTTGTAGCGACAATCTTAGGGGAAACAAATGATAACGAGTGAGCTAAAGACAAGAGGGAGGATGGTTGAGGTGTCAGTAACCTAAGGCCTCAATCCTCCAAAACCCTAGAAGGAAAAAGCTACTAGGAAGTAGGTAACCCTAGGCCCTAGCGTTTTTCCTTCTTCTTTAGGTCAAGCTTGAAATAAAATAAAATCTTAATGAAGCAATAGTACTAGAGTGCTACTAAGGTAGGGCCCTAGCATATGCTTCAATGGAGGTGTCTTCTAGCAAAATCAAGTAGGTGGAGAGCTATTAAGAGAAGGACAATAACATGTGCTTTTCTCCTAGGGTTTCACACTAGCAATTTCATAATCTCATAAATGAAAATTAAACGATACTATAACCATTCAAAGAAAGAAGGATTGCAGATTTCTACTTACATTCACCAAGAATAATCTAGTCACAAGCCGTAGTTGAAGACTTTCCACCATGAAAATGCAAAAATTCACCAATAAAAGCTCCCTCCAAGAGTTGCGCACCACTTAGTTCAGCCAATAAGCCTTTAAAGAGGCCGAATTTTAGACTTCACACTTGTGTGAGTGAAAGATGATGAATAAAAGTGAGAGTTTGATCTCTTATTTATACAATACACAAGACCTTTAATTACATTTTAGGTCAAAAAAGGCCGACATGGTCAGTTTACATCAAAAATCCAGTTCTACATAAAATTGACAAATAAAACCCTAATTTCATCTTTTTAGGCTGACGTCATGCCCTTCCTAGGGTGACGTTGGCTCCCCTCTTGGAACGCTAGGCTTCCAAAGTGAAACGTTGGGGCTCAAAACCCCTCAGGAACTGCCACACGTGCCAACCAAAGTCGTCCTCATGCCGAATAGCTCAATTGGATGACGTCAAGGCTCTGAATGATGACGTCAGGGGCATTGAAGGGCCAACGTCATGGTGTGAGGGCAAGACCCCCCTGGGTCCAAGCCTGCCAAAGTGCCTCTGGTGGAACGTCCTCCCTTTTCTCTGGTGCAAGCCTTCGGTATCCCTCTGCCCATGGCTGGGGTTTCAACATCCATCTGGTGGGCTTTTAGCCCTATGGAGGTCTGAGCTAATCATCTCCCCATATGTACATGTCCGTCGGGCATTGTCCTGCAGCAATAAGAAGTACGCCCTCCATGGGATCATAGCAATGTCAATCACATCTGATAATCAAGTTACCCAAACATGTGCATAAAACCCTCCTTTTCCTAGACAAGTGCTCAAAGACGTTATGCTATTCTACAAGCCAGGTTTGGAGAGGGTTTCAAGATGTCCTATTGGGCTAATTCTCCTTAGGTGTGGGGTGTTTCCAGGTGAAGACCAATCTAGGTCATGTAAATGCATGAGATGGTGTGGGGGATGTTTGGGCAAGGGGTGCAGTGATAACAGGGAAATGTAGTTCTCACCTGTGGGTGCCTCTGTAGAGAGTGAGTTGCACCTTGTCATGGATGCAATTGTTTCCTAGCCCATTCAATGCCTTTTTACTCATTGTCTTATTGCTTTTTCTTTCAAGAGAATAGTTGGAGGACACTGCCTTGGCGTGGTGACCAGTGGTGAGAACGTTACCCACAAGCATTTCACGGAGATGAGAAGGCTGGCTCGTGATGAGACCCCCTTTCTCTTGGCTATGCCACCAAGAGCCACTACCCTGGCGTGGTGACCAAATGAATAGTAGTGTCATACCGCTACATGCCGATGGACCTAATAGAATGGCTCATGATGAGACCCCCCATCCACCAACTAAGTCTTGAGTTTTGTTTATTTCATGGGTCCCTCCTTTTTTCTTGCTGAGAAGCCTTTTATTGCTTTCTCGGGGATCCCTGGGCGAAGCATCTCAAGGTTTGATCTTGGTTTTTAACTTTTTCCAACTATTTTTACCCTCTGGGCCTTTAGCCCCTTCTTCCCACAAGGCAAGGTACAACCCTTACTAGCTTGGAAAACTCCATGCCCGAACCAATGTAGGGGATAGATGAGAGGGGAAATGATGAAAAGTGATAAGTATGGAAGGAATGGACGATGACCTTTCATAGACCCACCCAGTGGCAACTCATTCCTAAGGGAACCGACTTGCTAGGGTACTCTGTCATCCCCCCCCAGGTATGGACAAGTTAAAAGGCATAATGTCCAAGCAAACGTCATGAAGCAAAAGAGAATTAAATTCACATATTCAAATGCTTTGAGAATCAGAGTGACACATACCATGATACCCGGACTCATTACCTCATGGAGCAAGACCCACTGCTACTTCAGAACCAGGTCGATGGGATGGATGCTGCTGCTGCTGACAGAATGGAGGTGCTGAGGAAAAAGGATGGGCCCTTCAGGGCCAAGCTCAAGTCAATATGGTTCTCGGTACTCCATGTCTAGGACTTGTGGGCCTCGAGACATAATCTCCTTAGTTATCCCTAGGATAGGGGATAACATGACGTATCTCATGATTGTAAGTGTTGAGGCCAACGCTTTTCGAAGGGGGATGAAACGGTGGGATCTCTCCTAGTGATGTAGTTAAGGCCTAAGGGTCCATTAGAGTTAATGATAGGATATGTATGGTGGCCATTTAATGTAATGTGGACTAGGTTCACCATGTTAGTTATTATAAATAAAGGCCCACTAGGTAGTTAACATTCAATAAATATAATATGGCCTAGTCATTTATGTAGGGGCCACAAGTGGTTAGGGTTAGGGTTTGTTAGGTGTTAACCCCTAGATTTGCCTATGCAAATGAAGGGTTAATATCTAGTTAGATTTCATCGAGCTGGTAGTCAGAGATAGCTTTCATAGAGATCATAGATAGGTTTTCTAGGGATTAGAGTTCATTGCAGAGGCATAGTCATTAATTTTGGGGAAAATTGCTATTTATAGCAGTCTTCCTATTTTTTAGGAGCTAGAGTTTGGAGGTCCACATGTCAGAGTTGATCACATATTTGGCATCCTTGCGAGATCATGATACCAATGAGCCTTTTTTGGGTGACATGCGAGACACTGCTATTTTTGGTAGTTAGGGTTTCAGGGCTCATATGACAATTTCAAGTACATATTTGAATTCATTGTAGAAAATTGAATTTGATGAGCCTGATTTCATTGACATGCCAAAAGTAGCTATTTTTAGCAATGCCTATTTTTAGGCATGCTCTATTTGGCAATGTTCTCCTAGCAGTTCCAGACATTATTCGTCTTTGTTTATTTTTTAGGAAAATTGCTATTTTTAGCATGTCTATTTTTAGCAGTGCTATTATTAACAGGTAAGGATTTCGTGCAATGTGACATGTGGCAGTAGGTAAGGGCGCCATGTTGGATGACTTGTGGCGATATCTTTTGAGCAAATCCTAGGCACCCTAATCTTGAGGAAATCGTAGGCGACTTATTCGATAAATTTGGAAGTGAGATAAGGTTATGTTGCATGCATCAGTTCTTGTAAGATTCCCAATTAAATTGATGAAGAAATCTGCATATCTTCTTTGGGAAATTTCGTCAAACAGTTAGATGTTAGACTTAGTTTTCCTTGTCAAATGGACTCTTCCGAATGTGCCGACTCATGGAAGGTTTCTGTGGTGTTTAGGGAGTCATTTGAAGAGGTTTCTACTTTCTTATAACTCCATCAAGTTCTGCTGTTATATYTATATGAGTTCTGGTATGTGCATATTAGCATTTCTCATTGAATCATTATGTCAAACAGTTTGTGTGCTCTTGCTGTAGATTGCGTTTATACATATATTTCTGATGTATTTGATTGTTTAAGACAACATATAATTTGTCATGAATACTCAAGAATGCATCATAGGAAAGACACTAAGAGAAATAAAAAATGCACCAAAATACCTTTATAATCCTTGACTTTATTTATATAATAGAAGAGTGACTGCCAAGGTAATTTCTAGAAATGAACACAGAGATATGATGGTTGCATTGGATTGCTGAAATGGCTCCCAAGCAAATAAAACGAACAACATTAACCCCTCCATGATAACCCATGAGCCGGGTGTTCCGAACAGTGAATTTGTTCACACGAACTAAGGGTTCTGTTGACCGCCTCTCCAACACAGGTGGTCAACTCCATGTGCCATGAAGAGATGCATCATCAGATGCAAATTTGTTGAAGACTTTGGTTCTACAGGGCATGTTTGGCCTTGACACTTCCTTTTGTAATTGGAATTTCTGCACCCCTGCGTGGGTTAATAATGTAATAGGTCTGCATGAGTCATGTCTAGGTTAGTTACCTTGGGATCGGTTCACTGGGAGAGTTCCTTTCACGGAGGGTTTTTTATCCTCAGGTTATCAATTAGGCTTTTCAGCCTTATTGATTTCCCTTGAGTTTTTCCCTCACACTTGCAATAATTCCTCCAAAGTGGTGAGCGACGTTCTAGTGGGTTTATCTTTTGGTAACTGTTATAGGGAATCATTGTAAATGACCATGCAAGACATCTTAGAAAGTTTCGCGGAATTCCGTCGAGTCTAAGTCAGTTTTTTTTAATTAATTAATTTTTAATTAAATTTCCCTAAGTTTGGAGGTTTAATTATTTAATTAATTGATTATTTTTGAGCAATAATTGTAAAAATTAGGTCCTTGGACTTTTGATAGGGGTATTTATGCTTAAAAGAAATGGAATAGCACCCCCCACATCCATGGACCAAGTTTCAGCTTAGTCGGACAACTTTAGCCATGGGTTTGTCCACCCGGAGT
>JASDQU011376125.1:0-12560 GCA_032191745.1 Picea mariana
CTTGTTGATTTTTTTTCTTTCCAGGAGATCTCACTTGTATAGCGTGCCTCGCACAAAATAATTGATATAAAATTATGAAAATCACACCAGGAATAATAAAGAATCTCCACGATCCAATGCAACCAGTCCCACTCAATTTGGATACTCTCGGAAGAAGTCATGATTTTTTTACCTAGAACACCTTCTTGAGACTAGTCAATAGGACTAGTCAAATACCCTATCTTACACAAGGTGTATATACAAATGTAAGATGACCCAGAAGCTAAATTTTTTACCATAGATACCTTACTAATTTTTTTAAATGGAATACAGAGTGCAGGATCTGAAACGTTACAGAAAAGTTTTTATAGAGAAAATTCTGCAATGACTCAGTTCATGATGATTCCAGAACCCTATCTTGTACATGTTGTATCTCCGAAATTATAAGGCCTCAAGAGATGAATTTTGGACCCAACATACCTTGATCCGTCTGCTAAATATCCTCTAAGTCGTTCCTTCTGAAACATTGTAGAAAAAAATTTATATCAAAAATTCCAAGGTGTCTCAGATGTAGTAGCGAAACCCCAAGACCTTGAGCTCTGATACCATATGTTAAGAACCAAATATCAATAAAGCATAGAAAAACCTCAGAAAAATTACTCAGTGCCTTGAAAAAGATATAATTTCAGATAATAAGCCTCTTCGAGTGGGAAACCTCCTTTTACCCCACTTAAATGTTTAAGTACAAGATGATTCAAAATGAAAATGTCTCCTTGGTATATATAGGAGACTAGGAGGTATAATTACAACTAATGGCCTAAAGCTGACATAAATAAAATAACATTACTAATATAATATGCCCCAATTAAGGGGTAATGAGCCAATATTAGGGCTTAACACTTGGCCTTCATCACTTAGGCTCCCTGGCCTGATAACTCATAAGCCCATCATCTTATATAAACTTGGCTCACCAGCCTATAACTCACAATTACAATTCATAATGGAAATCGGAGCACGTCCTTGGGGTATTACAGAGAGAGAGAAAGATTTGCTATTATGTTATCATTTGGTTGAATTTTGAAGATTAATACAATGATCTATAGTTGGAAAATTGGGAACAATCGAACATCACAACAACAACAACAACAAGTTACTACTCCATTGCAACATAACATTAACTATGAAGAAGTTATTGCATTAAGTGTTCATAATCTATGTACTACTTGCATGCACACCAATATTTACTAAAGAAACAACACTTTTGTAATGCAAGTAGTTGCAAGACTTGAAATAAAACCAAATGAATGCATAAAAACATTTCATAATATTTCTCGAAGTTTTTGTTAATACAAAATTCTTAGTCAATGCAGATGTAAAAGTAGAGAATGTAAATGCATGTCAATACCAAGGGATTTGAATACTACATTAAAGAGTTCATTTATGATACCATGAAATAAAATTTTACAATTAGTAACATTATCAACTTGCATCTTCAAGTGAAAATGACATCCTTCTAAGAATTGTTATCAACAAAATGGAAGTCTACACTAACCAAACACATATATCTGTAGAAGCTAGGGTTTAAATTTGTTTAGGCAAAAAGGAAGAAAGTTGACCAAAAATAATGGAGGGAGAGTCTCAGGCCCTTTCCTTGTAGCAGGAAATGGGCACCTCCACCCCTCCATTGAGACTGTCATTAGCAGGCTTCAATTGGTTGCTATGATGGGTTTCAAGGTTGGATGAGCATGCCTCGGGTAGTATTGCATGATGGGAAGGCTTGTCTGAGTCCCAAATAGCTCAACAAAACAATTTGGCTATGTATGGCAACAATATGAGGGTTGTCATTTGGGTTTCTTATAGAGATTGCAAGATGGCTTGGATGATGGATGTTATGTGGTTCATGGGTGCATGGGAAACAATACTTTGACTTGTGAGTGTAACACCTTTGCTCGTAGGTAGGAGTTCCTAGGAAATTGTGTGCATATGTCAAGTTGGGAAAACAAATGCCCGACATGATGCACGACATAAGGAAGGGAAAGGAGTGCCTTAGAAGTCAATCAAGTAAGAAATTTGTTCCATCAGATGCATTAGATAATTGGGACACCTTGGGAACATGATCTAGACATGTGGACCCAAGGGAGTTGAGTGTTCCAAAGACTTGGAAAATAGATGAGTGGATTGCACGTTGGATCCAATTTGGACATGGAGTGGATTGCAAGGCACCCTAGAAGTAGGAAATGGAAAGTCACCTTCCACTATGTAAAGAAGACATCTCCATTGTGCAAATTCATGGAAGCAAGGATGGAGATTAAGGATTGATCCTTCATCAAGTGGATATTATTTATGAGGTGAAAACTCTAAGTTTTGACACCATGATCAAATTGGATGTTCATTGAGTCATATAATATTTACCCAAAGGACATAAACAACTTAGAAAATGTCTAAGGCATTGCAGATTTAGACTGAGACTGTAATAAGTGAGGAAAGGAAACTATAGGAGGCAAATCCATGGATGATTCAAGGATTGAATTGTGCAAGTATTTTGGGTAGCAAGAAGTGGTTCCTTGACTTATTTTTATATCTTTAAAAAAGTTTGAGGTAGGAGGTCGCATTCCCTTGTTGTATCTTTGTATCTTTGTATCATTCTTCATATAATAAAGGTTTAAGGAATCCACCTTGGGTATCACCCACAATTTTGGGTTGTAGTCTTTTTGTGATTGTCGGATGTTATTAATCCTTTCATTACCATAGATCTCTAAGTATTAATGAATATTGGCTAAGTGTTAAAGTAGAATTGTGATTCTTTAAGGCCATGGTTGGATGTGTGCCTATTGTTAGAGAACTTGGTTGTATTCAACTCAATTGCAAATCTAACAGTGTAGCTTAAGGCATAGTTATGAGAAAATATTAACTTGAGGCATAGTGTCATTGTAGTAGGCACAAGTTGGGAAAGCCCTTGCAGTGAAGGAAAGGTAGTGTTGCATGGCCCAAGGTGTCGAAAGTTAAAAATTTGGGCAAGATTATAGATTTCTGATAAGTTTTATCAAAGAATACTCCTCACCCCCTTTCTAAAGGAAAGGTGGTATCATAGCTAACTTAGATTCTCTTCAAAACGTTTCAGAAGAAAACAATATATGGGAGTGGAGTAAGTTGTTTTCATAATTATGTGGACATTATTCACCATGACTTAATAGGACTGGGAAAAAATAAGGTTTTGGGATGAGATTGGCAAATGATTGCATATTGACTTGAAGACTAGACATAGAAGATTATGTGTCTTGGTGTAGTAGAAAACTAAGATAGATTTGTTAACACATGAGCTGGTAAGTTCTTTAGTGATTGTTTTAAGTGACATTGTACAAAATTAAAGACTTTAGGAAATAATCACTTGGGTAAAGTTACAAAGTTAAAGTGCCAATGGAATTTTCATATTCTTAGATAGGTTCACTTTTAAGAGGACAATGGCATTGGTAAGCTCTCTAGGGTTGTAAAGATGAAGACTAGACTCACAACCTTATAGAAGAAAATAGAGGAGTCGTTGGATTCTTTTTATGGTCATGGAGAGAAGACAAACTCTTTGGGACAAAGGTTGGCCTAGATAGGCTAAACTTGTGACAAAAATTCAAGAGGGAGTTATATGTATCATTTGGTGGATAGTAGTTTAGTGAATGCATTGGAAGGGGATTTTGCTACGTTGAAGGACATAATATACTCTATAGTCATAGTAGTGTCCATAGTAGTGGGTGCTTTCTTAGACAAGAAAAAGAGGATAGATGAATATAGATGAATATTCAGCCAAGGAAGCTTGTAGACTAGTTACACGTTGCACGAAGGAAACCACTAGTTTCTTTGGAACATTCAAGTTACATGGGTTGGACTTGAAAAAAAATCAAGTTGAAAAGGTAGAGGCACACTAACCTTTGTGTAAAGTAACCAAGGAAATATATGAGCCCTCCTTGGGTACACTTGGGAAGGAAGAATGGATAGACAAATTAGGGATGGAAATATTTTTGATTGAAGGTGATGGTAGAATCAGTTTGAACATGCATCCCTTAATGTATTTGAGCCAAAGGTATAGTAGTATTTTAGTGGATTCATGTGACTTAGTGGATTCTATATGGGACGTTGGCATAGTTGTCGGTAGTGACCTTAGAAACCACTTGCCACCTTCTTTTTTGACATAATTCCATAAGGCAGATTTATTCCTAGGAGTTTGTAGTGGATCTTAGGGAGCCAATGAAATGGTGCCAAAATCAATGAAGAGTTTGATAAAGGGCAAATTTTGTTAGAGAGAAGGATGAAACTTGAGGAGGAAATAATCATGTTGCTCATCCTGTTCTTCACATTGAGGTTGTTTTAGGTAGCCTACTACCCAATAAGTGGGACAATGGGCATGTAGTTGGTTCCTTGGGATATTTCATTGAGTTGAATAAGGTGACTTAACATCTTTGAGAAAGGGTTGGAGAACTTTTCTTTGTTCTATAGAGTTGTGCAGAACAATAAAATGTGGAAATAATAGATTGTTTTGGGAATGAAGAAGTGCTTTCTCATCGTTTGGATGTGATGGTTGGATGAACTACCCAATTAGTTCAAAATATGAAGGTTAATTATGAGCTTTTGGTCTCGGGTCAACTATGAGAGTGTTTATGTTATATGTGGTGGAAAAGGTGAAACACTACCATATATGGCATTGTTTTTCTATTTAATTTGGAGATAATTAAATTATAAATGACCTCGCTTTTATTTTTTGCATTGCATAAAAGACAAAGGGACTAGCCTCATATTGCAGTAGTGACTACTTGTGATTTGAATCTACTTATTTCTTTTTTATATTAAACAATTGTATTTGACATAATTTTAACCTTTATTTATCTACTAACCTATATTCATCTTAACTCTTTTTATTAACAAATTAAAAATTAGTAAATAGCCCAAGTATTTAACAAGAAACTGTAATGACATAGACACTATTGTAACACTCATTATTAAAAGTGTTTTCTCACTGAAAGCTTATTTCCACATCTTATCTAAAAGTTTAACTAAAATCTTACTTCCCCGTCTTGTGTGAAAGTTAGTGTTAGTGTAGCACTTTTTAAGACCTTAGACTACTCTTAATTAAAAGTGATAACATGAATTAGATATACAAGTAAGGTCCATTCCACGAGGGAGACATGTGGCATAAGACAAATATGACACGTGGCCCAATCAGCTGGTGACAAGTGTTAAGGTATAATGGGCACATTAGGTATACGAAAGTCACGAATCAAGGTAACACGTGGAAGCCACTCAGCCAGTGCCAGATTAGTAGTGACATCAACAAGCCACATCACTTCGGGACTACATCCTCCGGGGATATCCAGTTTCTCCTACCATCTAAAATATTTGAAGCGTCGAAGGCTGAAGTCACGAATTAATATTTGGTCATTGATCTAAGATCCTACATAATATTTCTTTATCCTCCTATCAAGTATAGTGGAAGTATAGAGTAAGTCGGAATCATGAAGTAACGTTAATCGTTGACCTAATTCGAGAGAATTCTTGACCATCAATCAAACATAGTGGAAGAATAGAGTAATCATGAGGTGTTAACAAAGAACAAGTAGTCACCATCGTTTTATGACTTATTCGGTAGATAAACCTTCGGAGGAATTGAACTACTTCAGATTTCTATTAACCCAGAGTTCTGGAGTCATGAATCTCTGAAGTTCCGGAGTAGATGACAACCATCCACCTCAACTGAAGATTAAGTCAGAGTCACCGATCATCTAAAAGACAAATTTCAACGAATTCAAAAGGATT
This sequence comes from Picea mariana, assembly GCA_032191745.1. NCBI lineage: Eukaryota > Viridiplantae > Streptophyta > Pinopsida > Pinales > Pinaceae > Picea > Picea mariana. The sequence goes on from JASDQU011376125.1 coordinate 5,779, forward strand.
AGAACTGTCAATATGAGAACTTTGGGAGTAATTCTAGCCATTGGATTAGTCAACATGAGATGTAACCACTCCAGAAGGTAAGAAATCCAAAATAATACAAGGATTGAAAAGGTCGGAATCCCGAAAGCTAAATTACCATAGAACCTAGTTCCAACACAGGTCATGTGATAACGTAAAGAAGTTAAAGAGGATAGAAGTAAATAATCCCTCATATCTTTGAATACAATCCCATGTAGAAGAATAGGGGCAGAAGAATAAAGTGCTAACAAAATAATGCTCAGAATGGATAAGCTCATGGTTTCAAGCCCGCATTCACAAAAATTTTGGTTCGAAGGGAGTGCCTATTGAATAAGACTCGAATTCACAACAATCTGAGATCTGTGGACTAATGAACCGATACACAATCATGATTAAATAAGAATTAAAACATGAGCATTATGAATTAATGAATAAAAGGAAAAGATTATTTATGTTGAAATTAAATGAAGAGGTGCAATGGTTCATGTCAAAAGGACACAATGGTTCAATCATATACCTATTGAAATACTATATAAAACATAAGTGGTGGTGAATCTAAGTGTGTCTTGGTTGATTATATATATATATATATAATGGATTGAATGGAATTTCATTCTATCAAGTTGATGCATGTTTATAAGTTGAGTCATGTTATGCAGGTTGGATTCATCACATCTCAGTTAGATCTGAGATCAACAAGCTGGGTCTTGTTATGAGGGTTGGATTCCTCATTTCTCAATTGGATCTGAGAACTACAAACTGGGTCTTGTATCAGAGAGTTGGATCTCTCATATTCAGTTGAAGTAGAAGATTTTTTTTTTTTGGTTAGCTAAATATCCCTTACTTGCGGGATCGGCCTATGGCTGAGATGTCATGACCTAGGGGCATCTAAGCCGTCAAAATCACCCTGGGATTGCACACAGCCTGGACTGCACCAACCCTTCACATGGTTGGATTTGAGATGTCCCCAGAGGTTTTCAACTGATGACTTCACTTACGGAGTGCCTTAACAACACACTCCCTCGCTGACTGCTCTACACCATGGGGACCATTGAAGTAGAAGATATTAAAGGATTGGTTTTATTTTTATTCATTCAAGTTAAATAAATAAAATAAATATATGTTATCTATTTCATACAATTTTTTTTATACATGTTTATGAATAATTAATTAAACTGCATATATATTTATTTAGTTAACTCAATTAATCAATGAAAGTGTGAAAAATAGTCTAAAGTTTCAGAGATTGTTTCACCCCCCCTCTCAGTGTCAGTGTGTGTTTCAACAATTGGTATCAGAACGGATGCCTTCAACACAATTTAAACACTGGAAGGTAGATTCTAAATAAATGGGTGGACAAATGGCTCTCTCCACAAATGGTGATCCCTTATTTGATGGAACAAACTACTCTTCATGGATGGAAGGAATGAAATGTTATCTGAAGTCAAGAAGATCTAGTGTTTGGGATTCAGTAGTATCTAAAACTTAGTACTCAACTACCTCAAAGAACAAATCCAAAACTGCAAAAGAAGTAAAGAAAAATAATTCAATAGCATTAAAGGCAATCTAGAATGGATTATCAGATCAAGTCAAAGAAAAAATGGGACACTGCACCTTTGCTAAAGTACTATGGCTCCAACTAGAGAATTCTTATCAAAATAAAGAGAAAAACAAAGAAATGGAGAATCCCAATCAGTTTATAGAACAAAACAAAGAAACAGAGAAATCCAATCAAATTAAAGAACAAAATGCAAAAATGGAGAAATAAAATCAGATTGAAGAACAAAATATAGATAAACAAAATTATGATCAGAATAAAGAACAAAACACAGAAGAGGAAAATTCCATCAAAGAATTGATGCAAAACCCAGTCATCAACAAAAAAGACTACTACATCAAGGAATTGATGAATACCTCGGTATTCACTAAAGAAAAACTATTAGATTTTAAGAATGATGTTATAACTACATTTGAAGTGATTAGTATGGAACCATCAAATGGCCTATATATTGAAGTTACTAAGGATGTTCTTGACCAGCTTGAATACATAGTTATGTTTAATCTTGAAGAGTTGGAGAAACTTCAAAAGAAAGATATGTTTCTACTACAACAATTAGATCAACCTAACCATGAAGAGCATGAACAAAATATTCAGCAAGAAGACAAAGAAGAAGAAATCAAAAGATTGAAGACCGAAGTTGCTAATCTAATAGAAGAAATGGAATTAGAATTGAAGACATATGACAATAAAAGAAAAGAAGTACTAGAAGAGACAAAATAAATGGTCATTTGTCTAAAAACTCAACTTGAAGAAGCTAAGAAAAATGAAGAAGCCCAAAAGATCCAATTAACTAAAAGAGAAGAATGATGTCACATGTTTGAATTGGAAATTATTAACATAAAAAAGATAAATGAAAGTACTAACACAACTCTAATGAATCAAATTGAAGAAGCTAAGAAAAATGAAGAAGCACATAAGATCCAATTAACTAAAAATGAAGAATCATGCCATAGGTTGGAATTGGAAGCCTTCAACCTCAAAAGGATTAAAATAGAAAACAAGGAAGAAATCAAAAGATTGAAGAATGAAGTTGTTGATCTAACAAAAGATATATAAGAGTTAAAGACATACAAAAAAACTAATAACTGCATAGAAGTCTTGGATGATATAGAAGAAATGGTCATCAATCTAAAGACTCGACTTGAAGGATCTAAGGAAAAAGAAGAATCCTTGAAGATTCAATTGACTAAAAAGGAAGAAACCTGTCACATGTTGGAAATGGAAGTTATCAACCTCAAAAAGAAGAATGAAAAGACAAAAACAACTTTCAAATTCCAGAACATCTTAGCTATAATAGATAGGATATGGAATAGTCAAATACCAACTAATGACAAAAGCGTTCTAGGATACAATAAGAAAGAAGAAGGTGGAAAATGGAGCACCATTAAAAAACATGATAAAGGATCATACTCCTCAAAACAAAAAGGTACAGTCACAAACCTAAAACAAACCATGAAATTTGTCAAGGAAGGAATATATAAAAGTAAAAAACAAGAAACATATCAAAAGACAAACTTCTCATGTCACAACAGACTCAAGTATGGAAACACATTCAATGGTTATTTATTTTCTTGTAATAACTTTGGTCACAAAGCATTGGAATGCAAGATTCCTCGAAAAAAAATTCAGGAAAGTCCAATAACTTAAGGAGATGTTGGAGATGCAATTATGTTGGCCACACAACAAAGTTTTTTCATACAATGAGATGTTACAAATGTGATTGGTTTGGTCACAAATCCCAAAATTGCATAAAATCAAGAAGTCAATCCATGAGAAATAATTCATACAAGTCAAGAAGAAAATCTAATGAAGGTTGGAAGAAAAGAAGAAATGAAAAATCACAAAGGACAAATTTAGAAAAGAAATATCCAACAAACAATATATCTCATGCAAAGGTATGGAGAAGAAAATCTAAAATAGAAAGCAAGAAAGATGATCTGGCATATGAAAATGAAGAAATTGATAACAATAAAATGTTGGGTGAATTTCCTAATAAGGAATGTGAAATTCATAGATTTGAATATGAAATGGATCAACAAAGGAGAGTTCCTAAAGAAGAAGATGACACAATAGAAAATCCTAATGATATCATGCAAATCAAGAGTACATTAACTAATGAAAGAAAATTGCAAACATAAAATCCCAAAGAAGAAAATGATGAAGTTTCACTTACACAGAAAAATGATGATAATAATGAATCTTAAAATAGCATATCAACCAGAAGAATTGAGCAATGAAAATCTTGGAAGTTTTCCAATGTTATTTTCATGAACTACTAAAATTCCCCTCAATATAAAATATTAATAAAAGGGAGGAAGAAGGATTTTACAACATGATTTGGTGTAAGTACTAAAAAATACTACTAAAGTATGGTATGATCTAAACCCAATGAGGAATTTCCAAAAGAATGAAAAATTATGAAGAGGACTTAAAAAACAACAGATGAAAGGACCAATTCAATGTTATTTCTAAGGGACAAAAGTTGAAGTTGGTTTATGCAGAGTCGAAGGACTTTGAACAAGATATTAAACTGGTTGAAGAATGGAAATTAAATTAATTGGTATCGATCAATGGTATTCTTGTGAAAATATCATAATATCAACAAGAATAAAGAAACAAATCAAGAAGATTAGTAAGATTCACACCCTTGTCCTTTAGGACAAAGAAGAAGACAATAAAACCCTTTGAAACAGTAAAACCTCAGGGGGAGTATTTAATTTGGTCATCAAATGAGGAAGTCATTGAATTAGCTTTAAAAGACTTGATCACTACAAAAAAAATGGTATCAATAAGACTACCTATTTGAACAAAAAATCCCAAGAGATTGAGATAACAGCTAGCACATGAGAAAAAAAATACAAGTTTAACTCTTTGTCATTGATATCAAAGGGGGAGAAAAAAAATAAAACAAATTTGGTATCAGTATTTTGTATAACTAAAATATCAATCCTCCAACCTGAAAATGAGATCAGTGATAGGGGGAGAAAAAGTATTTGTTTTATAGATATGTTGCCCTCAATGCCAAAGGGGGAGATTGTTGACATTATTGGTTGTGTGTTGTCATTGATGGAAACATGAGTCCAACATGTTCAGTGCATAGAGAAAAAAGAAGATCACCTTGGGGCATAGGTAGAATCACCTTGGGGTAGAAGAAATCCATGATCAATGTTGATCATGAAATGATCAACAATGATCCTATGTTCCTAAAGCTCAGGAGAGGTAGCATGCAGAGAATACACATACATAAGGATTAATGAAGAACAAGGAATTAAGAGCTCGGGAGGGTTAGAGACTAAATATCAGTGCATAAAAGAATGGACAAACAATTATTGAAATATCAGGAGAAATAACAATGAACAAATAAGAAATAAGATCACTAAAACCCTTCAAGAGTCGTAAGGAAACTCTGTTATAGTCGAAAAAATCTCAACCGTCAGTTCTGGAGCAGTAGCATTATGGGCAATTGGATCAAAGCGAGAATCATAGATCAAGAGGGATTAAATAAGAGCCATCTGACTTCATGGAGGAAATTCAAGTGAGCTCTCAATCGTCAGATCAATTCAAGATCTATTATGATCGTTAGATAGAACCAAGTGGAAGGATAGGATAGGCAAGTCCAATAGTGGTCAACTTCAGTGTTGAACACTTATGATAAAAAGAGTCTGAAACATGTAAGTTTATCCGAAGGTCAGAGCCCCAAAGTCCCAAAGTGAATGAGGGCCATTGGATCTAGGCAATGTATGGTGACCATTGCATGAGGATAGGCAATTCCAATGGTGTTCAACTTCATTTCTAACCACTTCAGAGAAAAACAGTCTGAAACATGTAAGTTTACCTGAAGGTCGAAGCCCTGAAGTAACAAACTCCCGTTGATTGTCGGATCAGAGGAAGAGATGGAAAATCTTGCCAACTGTTGATAAAGTGGAAGGATAAGATAAAGTGGACCAAAGGCATGAAGTCCCAGAGTAAACATAGGTCCTTGGATCAAGATAAGGAAATATCTATGGTGATAGATTTATTCAGCACTTTGACAATGATAGAACGATGGTATAAAAGTGCCAAAACTCCTAAAGCCACAAAGTGTAAAGCCATGATCCAGGAGGGAGACATGTGGTAGAAGACAAATATGACACATGGCCCAATCGGCTACTGACAAGTGTCCAAGTATAGTTGGCACATTAGGTATACAAAATTCATGAATCAAGGTGACACATGGAAACCACTCAACCAGTTCCATGTCAACAGTGACGTCAACAAGCCATGTCACTCCAGGACTACATCCTCTAGGGATATCCAGCTTCTCCTACCAGCTAAAATATACGAAGCGTCAAAGGTCAAAGTCACAAATTAACGTTTGGCTATTGATCTTAGATCCTATAGAATATTTCTTAATCATCTGATCAAGTACAGTGGAAGGATATAGTAAGCCAGAATCACAAAGTAGCATTAATCGTTGATCTAATTCGAGATCATTCTTGATTGTTGATCAAACATAGTGGAATAATAGAGTAAGCATGAGGTTTTAACCGAAAGCAAGTGGTCACTATCATTTTATGACTTATTCGGTAGGTAAACCTCTAGAGCAATTGAACTTCTTCAGAGTTATAGTAACTCAAAGTTCTAAAGTCACGAATCTACAAAGTTCCAGAGTAGATGACAACCATCCACCTCAAATGAATATTAATTCAGAGTCGTTGATCATATAAAATAAAAATTTCAACGAATGCGCAAGGATTAGACCAAACCATCAATATGAGAACTTCAAAAGTAATGTTATCCATTGGATTAGCCATCATGAGATGTAGCCACTCTGGAAGGTAAAAACTCCAAAATAATACAAGGATTGAAAAGGATGGAATCTTGAAGGCTGAAGTACCTTTCAACATGTGAAAATGCTAGTGCAGGATATATCAGATCATCAAACCTTCCTTAACTATTCTCTTCAAAATCCCTCACACAAATTTGCACCAAATGTTGACGTCAAGCTGCTCACAAGTAACTGTCACTAAAGATAAGTTGTTTCATTGTCTCTATCACTATCATTTATACATCAAAACTAGGTCCACATAGAAACTGAGTCCGCATAAATATCCTAGGTCCACATGGGCCAATATATAAACCCCAACATCACTTTTTAAATTTATCTCGAACACCTGTTTGGGACTAGTTTTTGGATTAGTCACAAACCCTAACTTCAAACAAG
>JASDQU011376126.1:4283-23972 GCA_032191745.1 Picea mariana
ATATATGTTATATATTTGTAACATATATATGTTTACCATATATAAAATATTTTAATTTTATAAATACTTTTTATATTTTATTTAATATATATATTTTTATTTTATAAATATTTTTTGTATTATATGTCATATTTTATATAATATGCTATATGTTATATGAATATATTATATAATATGTATTTTTTGTTCATGATATCAACATGTGCCCTGGTGCACATCTTGGTGGTAGTAACAAATATTCAAATGAGAACTTTGAAGAGTGAAGTGGGGAAATGTTCCATGTGAACATCACTTGGACATGGCTGGTTAGTCAATCCTAAGAGATGGGGAATCCTTGTATCAAGGGTGCACTTTGCATGAAAATCGAAAGAGAATTGGGTTAATATTCACGAACCGAAACATGGTGGTGGACGACAATGTTAGAAAATCTGGAGATGTCATCGGGGGCCTGGGAAGAGTTTTCTTTTCTTTTTAACGCATTTGACTCATAACCATTACAATTTTTAGAATCCAAAACCCCTAAACCCTTGAAAATTTAACCCTAATCTTTAACCCTTATAACCCCAAACATGTACATTAACTATTACATATATCCATTATTAGTACTAGTCTATCACCTTTGTTAACCCTAATCACTTATAACCTCTATAATTTCTAACTTATCAACCGCAAATAGATAAATCCTAACTTATTAACTCTAAGCACCTAATACCTATATCTCACAAACATTAATCCTTATAATACTCAAACCATATAACCACTTTACTCCATAGCACTATAACCCTTATCATCCCTAACACCTAACCCTTAATTCTCATCATACCTAACCCCTATAAACATTAACCCCTAATCCCTATAAAGCACAATTCTAAACCAATGTAACTTGTATTTGACTTGTAACTCCTAATGAGATTAACTACCATAACCCCTAATACAACATCTCGACATGAAGAGCACTGAAACGACATCAAAGCCTACCATAACATGGCCCTACAATATCGAGAATACAAAGTTCATGGCTATGTCAATTGACATAGGTGAAAAGGAAGATGTGTCTAGTAACACCAAAATAATAGGAGAATCATTAGTATAGAATTGTAAATTCATTGTATTAAGAAAACAATTAAGTAGAATGTGTTTGTTGACACAAAGAAAAAAGAATCTATGTAAACCAACACACACTAGAGGAATGAGGAACCAAATGTAAAGAATGTTGATTTCCATAGAACATGGAAGGCATGATACAAATAAGAAAATTCTAGAATTCATGTTGACCTACACATAATTGAACAATGAGTTGATAGATGCTTAAAGCTATAACTAGGGCTTCAACAAGGTTAATAATGATAAACTTGGAAAGAATTAATTCTACATATTCAGGGGGCTATCATGACAATCAATTAGACTATTAATGACATCAATACCAAAAATTTATTGATACGATGAAACAAGGAGTATAAGTTACAAACATTATGATCTTGGACAAGGAAGGAGCACAAAAATACATATGGAAATAGGAGATCGCTCTCTAACCGATATTTTATTGGATGATGGTTCCATAGTAAACATGTGATGAAGGATACATGGAGAAAGTTAGAGAAATCAAAATTGAGGCCACTAGTGTTGTTGGTTGACAATAAAATCCATCAATCTCTTCGACAAGGTGATCAATGAACATTTCATATTGAATTCATTCAATAGATTCCAAGGATCACTGCAACATTGTCAATTGGACTATTAATGATTTCAATTCCATATGGAAATAGAAGATCTCACTCTACCCAATTTAATAATATTAGATGGTGATTATAGAATAATCATTATGATGGAGACAAAAATAATTAGAGAAACCAAAATTGTGACCACCATAGTTTTGATTAAGAATGATATATCCTACTAGAATAGACCCTTTGGATTATTAACAACGTGAGTATGCATATATGGAAAGGTATTTATGATAAATTTCATAGAAATTAAAACACATGGCAAATTACGAACACATGATGCCTTACTAGGAAGGTCACACCTAGAAGGAGAAATAGTCATTGATGATTAGTAAGACAACACAAGTACATTAAAAAAAAGGAGAATATTGAATAATTATTGATTTAATAAGTTACAATAGGGAATGAGGAGTTGGCTATTTCTAGTTAATCCTCTAGAAGCAGACAAGATGAACTATATGAATGCAAAGGGAAAGGCTAGTAGAACTAGAGGATTTCTTAGAGGAAATAAATCATTTGATAGTGGATCATTGTAGCAATGGAAGATGGATAATCTAAGTTTTTTGTTTCTATAATATATAATCAAAACTAATAACTAAACCCAAAGGGAAGAATCCACTCAAGTGAATGATGAGAAGGAAAATTACCCACCAGACTTGACCAATGTTACCACTAGTTAATGTAAAATTCAATGAAGGTATCCCATGACCATACTAACTAAGTTGTTCTTAAATACAGAGAATGTATTCCCACTCAAAAATTAATGTAGAAATGAAGAATTAACCTCAACACATCATAATGGGAATTGAGTGGAGGATAGAATTTTTGGCCAAGCAATTAACATATTTAAGAATAGAAAGAATTATTTGCATGTTCCTATAAATATGGAATATAACCCATTGTTCAATAGGGGAGTGGGGGAAGTTATCCACCCCAAAATATGGAAGCTAAGTGCAAGGCCCCGAGGGGACAAAGGTTGAATTCTAATTTGGTGGGAATATTCCATTAGAAAAATCATTTCCTTTCTTAGATGTTATGGTATATAGTTGATGACATTTAGAAGAATAAAATACAAGGCAATATTGGAAGAGATCAAGGAAATTTCAAGATTTCCTCAGCTTATACCCTCACGGAATAACAACTGATCAAATAATGACAAATACTAAAGGTTGATGAGACATATAAAGTAAGGGGGGGGGAGAATAAAAGTTGGGTTCCATTGGCTTAAGACATGTGAGAATTCTACTATGATATTTTTCAAAGATCTCACATCCAAGGAATTTCTAAAGAATATTAAGGCCCCCAAAATAAAAAAACAAAGAGATGGTTGATGATCAATTTCTCACATGAGACTACTTTCCACTCTAGTCGTCGAGGCTTACCTTTTGCACTAACCTTTTATGTGATGGTTATTGAAACCCTTAACTACCTCATCCAAAAACAATGTCTCGGTGGATTATCCGAGACTTGCAAATGGAAAATTTGTATATGACTCCTTCCTTACTATCCTATAAGAGAAACAGTCACTAGAAAATAACATGGGTTTCTTGCAATTTTTTTACAAATCCTTTGGATCAAAATTTCCTTGGGCCAAGAATTAATGTTACCATTATAGTTAGTAGGAAACCCTAAGTTAACTAGTAGGACAGAGATGGACATACATACTGTTAAAATAATTTATGTGCTCGTTTTCACCATAGGGAATTAATGTTACCATCATAGTTAGTAGGATACCCTAAGTTGACTAGTAGGACAAGTATGGACATACATATTATTAAAATAATTTATGTGTCTTTGTGCCTATGGATGGTTTCCATTAAGATATGATGATGGAATAAAGTGGGTGTGTGAGTGAAGTTTGAGTCCAAAAACCATCCCATATCATTAAGGCGTGCAAATAGTCTATCCATGTCAAATTTCAATGCATACAGATACAGTTTGAAAAAAATTCAACGTTGGCCCCATTCACATGTCATTGTTGCCCGCCTCTAGTATTTTTCTGTTGTTGATTAAGCAATCAATGAAAAAGAGGGATTTTTAATCATAACTATGACACAAATACATTGTATATACATTAATTTAGAACCTCAAATAAAAATGAATAAGGACTAACAAAAACTTAAAACTTGCTTCAACCAAATTGTGTACTTTGAAAGAAAATTAGGGTTTATGGTTTACATGATGAATTCATGATGATGGAATAAAGTGGGTGTGTGAGTGAAATTTGAGTCCATAAAAACTCCCATATAGTTAAGGCATGAAAATATTATATCCATGACAAATTTCAGTGCATACATAAACTGTTTGAAAAAATTTCAACGTTGGCCCCATTCACACGTCGTTGTTTAGTCCTAGTACAATTTCCATTCCTTGTTCCTTGTTATGTGTTCCTCGTTCCTCATTCCTCGTTCCTTGACTATGGTTTAGTCCCCAATATCCATTATCTTTGTACAAAATTACATACTAATGGCATAAAATGTCCCACACAAAAACCAAATTAATATCCGCAACATAAGTCTTTTGTCTTTTTTCAAGGACTATGTAACGGATCTCAATTCTAAGAACATTCAAATAGGACCTAGGAACCTTAATTTCTTTCCTTAACCATGGATGACATAACACTATCATTCAATAGTAAAATTGTTACATTTCATTTTTTGGCATCATGTGTACTGAGGGCTTGAGCCACCATATCCACAAAGGAAACATACCAAGAATATTTGTCTTATGAACAAGATATGGTACTATCAATTTTGAGGTTTGGCATAGAGATTTTTCTTATAGACTACACTACATTGCACCATAATATAAGCCCTAAAATCCTTGAAAACCATGTAACACCATTCAAATTAGACACAATATTCTTGTGACGAATTAGTTGTACTATCGACGAACTTTTTTTGTCGATAGTATAGCAAATTCATCACAATATTATTTTCATTCGTCTCTCTTGCGACGATATCAAATGATTCTTGGATTCATTTCATATTTGATTTATCAACTTGAAATCTCAATTTGATACTTTGCAACCTATAAGCTGGACCTTCAGTCAAATACAAATATGAAGCTTGGAATCATTAACATATCTACTATAACATATGAAAAATAGGGTTTATGGTTTCCATGATGAATTGATGATGGAAGAAAGTGGATGTGTCAGTCAAATTTGACTCCAAAAACCCTCCCATATCATTAAGGCATGAAAATAGTCTATCCAGGTCAAATTTCAATGCATACAAATACAGTTTGAAAACATTTCAACGTTGGCCCCATTCACATGTCATTGTTACTCGCCTCTAGTATCTTGATGGTGTTGATTAAGCAATAAACTAAATGGAGAGATTTTTCATCACAAATATGACACCGATACATTGTATATACATTAATGTAGAATCTGAAATCAAAATGAAGAATGACCGACAAAAGCCTAAAACTTGCGTCAACCAAATTGGGTACTCTAAAAGAAAATTAGGGTTTATGGTTTACATGATGAATTGATGATGGAAGAAAGTGGGTGTGTCACTCAAATTTGAGTCTAGAAACCCTCCCATATCGTTAATGCATGCCAATAGTCTATCCATGAAAAATTTCAGTGCATACAAAAACTGTTTGAACAAATTTCAACGTTGGCCCCATTTGCAAGTCCCTGTTGCCAGCCTCTAGTATCTTGATGGTGTTGATTAAGAAATCAATGAAATAGAGGGATTTTTTATCACAACAATGAAGCAAATACATTGTATATACATTAATGTAGAACATGAATGAAAAATGAAGAAAGACCGACAAAAGCCTAAAACTTGTGTCAACCAAATTGTGTACTTTGAAAGAAAATTAGGGTTTATGGTTTACATGATGAATTCATGACGATGGAAGAAAGTGGGTGTGTGAGTGAAATTTGAGTCTATAAAACCTCCCATATAGTTAAGTCATTCCAATAGTCTATCCATGACAAATTCCAGTGCATACAAAAACTGTTTGAAAAAATTTCAACGTTGGCCCCATTCACAAGTCCCTGTTGTCGGTGTCTAGTCCTCGTGCAATTTTCAATCATAGTTCATCATTCCTTGACCATGGTTTAGTCCTCAAGATCCATTATTTTTGTACAAAATTACATACTAATGGCATAAAATTATCGACGAACTTGTTTTGTCAATAGTATAGAAAATTCGTTGCAAGATTATTTACATTCATCTCTCTTGCGAAGATATCAAATGATGCTTGGATTCATTTCATATTTGGTTTATCAAATTGAAATCTCAATTTTTTAATTTGCAAGCTATAATCTAGACCTTCAGTCAAATACAAATATGAAACTTGGAATCATTAACATATCTACTAGAATATATGAAAAATAAGGTTTGTTGTTTCCATGATGAATTGATGATGGAAGAAGGTGGGTGTGTTAGTCAAATTTGAGTCCATAAACCCTCCCATATCGTTAAGACATGGGAATTGTCTATCCAGGTCAAATTTCAATGCATACAGATACAGTTTGAAAACTTTTCGACGTTGGCCCCATTCACATGTCACTATTGCCCGCCTCTAGTATCTTTATGGTGTTGATTAATCAATCAGTGAAATAAATGGACTTTTCATCACAACTATGATGAATATACATTGTATATACATTAATGTAGAACCTAAAATTAAAATGAATAAAGAACGATGAAAGCCTACAACTTGCGTCAACCAAATTGGGTACTCTGAAAGAAAATTAGGGTTTATGGTTTACATGATGAATTAATCATGGAATAAAGTGGGTGTGTCACTCAAATTTGAGTAGATAAATTCTCTCATATCGTTAAGGAATGCCAATAGTCTATCCATGACAAATTTCAGTGCATACAGAAACTGTTTGAAAAAAATTCAATGTTGGCCCCATTCGAAGGTTCCTATTGCCAGCCTCTAGTATCTTGATGGTGTTGATTAAGAAATCAATGAAATAGAGGTATTTTTCATCACAAATATGATGAAGATACATTTTATATACATTAATGTAGAACCTGAAAGAAAAATGAAGAAAGATAAATGAAAGCCTAAAACTTGCGTCAACCAAATTGTGTACTTTGAAAGAAAATTAGGGTTTATGGTTTACATGATGAATTCATAATGATGGAAGAAAGTCGGTGTATGAGTGAAATTTGAGTCCATAAACCCTTCCATATAGTTAAGGCATGCCAACAGTCTATCCATGACAAATTTCAATGCATACAGAAACTGTTTGAAAAATTTCAATGTTAGCCCCATTCGCAGGTCCCTGTTGCCAATGTCTAGTCCTCCTGCAATTTACGTTCCTCGTTCATCGTTCCTCATTCCTTATTCCTTAAACATGGTGTATTCCCCAATATCCATTATTTTTTTACAAAATTACATACTAATGGCATAAAATTATCGATGAACTTTTTTCGTCGATAGTACAACAAATTCGTCGCAAGATTATTTACATTCGTCTCTCTTGCGACGATATGAAATGATGCTTGGATTCATTTATTATTTGGTTTATCAAATTGAAATATCAATTTGATACTTTTCAAGCTATAAGCTGGACCTTCAGTCAAATACAAGTATGACACATGGAATCATTAACATATCTACTAGAACATATGAAAAATAGGGTTTATGGTTTCCATGATGAATTGATTATGGAAGAAAGTGGGTGTGTCAGTCAAATTTGAGTCGAGAAAACCTCCCATATCATTAATTCATGTGAATAGTCTATCACGGTCAAATTTCAATGCATACAGATACAGTTTGAAAACATTTCGACGTTGGCCCCATTCACATGTCACTATTGCCTGCCTCTAGTATCTTGATGGTGTTGATTAACAAATCAAATAAATAGATGGATTTTTCATCACAAATATGATGTAGATACATTGTATATACATTTATGTAGAACCTGAAAGAAAAATGAAGAAAGACTGATGAAAGCCTACAACTTGCATCAACCAAATTGGGTACTCTGAAAGAAAATTAGGGTTTATGGCTTACATGATGAATTGATGATTGAATAAAGTGGTTATTTCACTCAAACTTGAGTCCAGAAAACCTCCCATATCATTAAGGCATGAAAATAATCTATCCATGACAAATTTCAGTGCATACAGAAACAGTTTGAAAAAATTTCAACGTTGGCCCCATTCGCAGGTCCCTGTTGCCATACTCTAGTGTCTTGATGGTGTTTATTAAAAAATCAACGAAATAGAGGGATTTTTCATCACAACGATGATGCAGATACATTGTATATACATTAATGTAGAACCTAAAATAAAAATGAAGAAAGACCGACGAAAGCCTAAAACTTGTGTTCATGCATTCGTAACCTATACCATTTAACATCGAATAGTACTAATTTGAAGGAATTAAAGTCACACTCAAGTATATCGTTTAAATACCCATATTATCTATTTTCTGATTCTCAGGGATGTCTATCACTCCTAGAGGAAACATTAGTAACCTGTAATACTATAGTTATCCCACTATCAGAAGTTTTCCTTGTTTAATGCAATTGTTTGATGCGAAATTTACGACCATTGCACCACATAGCCTTGTGGTGTTTCAACTGCAATATGTCAGATATGTAAAAGATGCATTGTCAATTAATAAATTAACATCTATTTATATAACTTTGAAAGTATCTGAAAAATATAGTACACATGTAGTCACATTAGTATAATATAAAATAACTGAATAAAATGGGTGAAATTTCTTACCTTTCCATCTTTCAAACCATATGCTATATCAATTTTTCTCTTCATAACATTGGCATCTTCGTTACGATGAGCCTCTCTAACCAATTCAGACAATCATTTCCATGATAACCTACCTCCATTATGTTGTTTACATGTTTCAATCCATACATTCATCCAGTCAAGATTGTTTGCAATGTATAAATGCAGTGCATCCCACTCTAGAGAAACTAAATCAAAAAAACAAAATACACCAATATTAAATATTAGTTATAACGTACAATATGAAGGTAATTATAAATATTTATAATTTATGAAATAAATTATATTGATATACTAATTAGTATGATCATATACACAAAAACGAAACTTTATATGTATTATTAATATAAATTTTCACAATTATTAATATATTACCTCTCATTTTTTTCATTCTACCTTTCCCCAACAGATGCTCCTGATCTTCAAATGTTGTGATGGAGTCCACATCGCAAATGTGATCGACTGCATGCATAGTTGGCATTGCTAATTTAGGAAGATACTGACTAATATACACCATGGATTGATATACCATATATCCCTCCACCATAGAACCCTCAGGACGTGCTCTTTGTCTAACCAACGCCTTCAATGATTTCAAGTGCATCTCCACCATCCACATTGACCTTATGTGAATAGGTCCAAAAATTTCAATCTCCTCAACTTGGTGTATGAGGTAGTGTTCTTGTGCATTGAAAAATGTAGGAGGTATATACTTTTTCATTTCACACATTAGACGAGGAATTTCTCTCTTCCAATACTTTATATCATCTTCATGGATTTCTTTCAATGGCAACCATCTACATGAGATCGTGACACAAGAAAGTAACATGTTTCAGCATAACATAATATAATATATTACATTACATTACAAGTAAAACACGCGTCAATAAGTACAACAATAATTTGTACGAACATTTTTCATATAGATCACAACTACGTATTACCTCATGTATTTTCCAATATCATATATAACTTGTTTGACGTTGTTGTCAAAGTGGTTTGGGAGAGATAGCGGTAGAACATACTGTAACAAAAAAATGAATTTTTATTTGTTTCGACCAAAGTAGACAAGAAAAAATAAAATAAATAAAAGATCTATAAGGCCAATATATATAAATGTGTATACCAAAATTATTACCTTAATGAAGGTATGCCAATCATGTGTTTTTACCCCACCAAATTCACCTTTCTTCGTTAAGATATTTTTTATGTTTGAAGCAAAACCCGTGGAAAATTTAATTCTTTGAATGACCTCTTTTACATCATTGCTTTGTTTCTATGTTAATAACCATGAAAGGTTATTTCAGTCTAGTACTCCATCTGATCTATTTGAATATCGGATCACACTTCGCATTGCATGATTGGCTTCTTGAATGTCAGTACAAATTTTGACAATTTTTCCTTTGTCCCTCCTACCATCTATGATTCGCCATAACAATTCAGTCATAGCTCCTCATAGTAGGGAAACCTCATGAATTGATCGGGATAATATTTCATTCCTCATGGAAGCCCATTATTAATACCTTCATGATAATTGTGGCCTTCATGAATCATAAAATAAATCACAAAAATAATTATCAAATACGGTAAAATAAATTCAATGATTAAAATAAACATTCAAAACATTACATGATCTACGATACATTATGAAATTGAGTACCTTGATGATTTCTATTATATTCCAACCTCCATAGGTGAGGTGTCATTCTTCGTGGTTTTAAAACAGTCTCTTCTTTCCCATTGAAAATATGTTTTTTAGTAGTACAATACCTATGGTTCTTAGGAAGAAGGTGCCTATACTCATCAAAAACCATATTTCCTAAACTTTTTTAATAACGATACTTCATCTTAAGGCCACAAACTGGACATGCAAATTTACCCTTTCTTTGAATACCTACAACAAATGGATTAATGTCAATTATATGATGAGATTATTTAAAAAGTAAACATGCACCGTGATAACATTAAAATATTATATAGTGTTAAAGAGAGATATTAGAATTCTTATACATACCACAAAAATGTGTTAGTCCAGGGGCATCATGAATTTAAATTTCTTATCCCTGATTAGTTTACATATGTCATACATTGTGATGCGAGCCCATAACTTTAGTAGCTCGTCGATAAGAGGCTCGATATATACATTCATATCTTTAACCTGGTACTTACCTAATTATTTGAAATTACACATAATTATTAAAGGAATGATATCATGTAATATATATAATTAAATAAATAAACAAAAGATATTATGCAAAAATTAAAACAAATGAAAATGTTAAATTCAAAAAATTTATGTAAACAAATACCTAGAACAATCATTGTCAACATTATGTGCTCAGTCTTTATTGACATCCAAGGAGGAATTTAATTGTTGATGACAAAAATAGGCCACATTGAGTAAATAGAACTAAGCTCTCCGAATGGATTAACATCGTCAACTGCCAATGAAA
Organism: Picea mariana; assembly: GCA_032191745.1. Classification (NCBI taxonomy): domain Eukaryota; kingdom Viridiplantae; phylum Streptophyta; class Pinopsida; order Pinales; family Pinaceae; genus Picea; species Picea mariana. The sequence continues at coordinate 15,192 of JASDQU011376126.1, forward strand.
GCCTAACATTACGAGGTTCATCTTTGAAATATTCCCATTTTTCCTTAATTTCCCTAAATGCAGAACCATCGGCAGGAATTCAAAGAACACCATATCCACTTCTATTACGTTCATGGAAATCCATAATTTGTTCTATGCTTTCACACCTAAACAATCACTGCAAACATGGAATTATGGGAATATGACGAAGAGCCTTTCGAGGCACCCATTTTGTTACTTGATAGGTTTGAAATCTACTGATAAGACATTGCGGAAATTCAGTTTTAGAAGCATGTTTTCCATAATATATAATATGGCCATTAGAACATGCATCTATAGTTTGTTAATCCATTCCAATGTCTTTCATAATGGCATGAAAACCTCGATATGTGCAAGGTAAAATATTTGACGATGGTAACAAAAATTCACCTAAAAATCTACAACATAACAAATAACTAGTTAATGTAAGAATATTAATCGTAAAAATTGTATTCTTGTTTTACACATTAATTAACACTAAAAACAAATAGAAACAAATCAACATTTATGTAGAATATGAGATGAAACATATTACATACCTTGGTATCTGTGTCATACAAGTGTTTGAAAAATTATTCATAACCTTTAAGTTCACTAGAAGCAATGTAGCGGAGAGAAGATTTGCTCTTGATCCTTCATAAAGTCATTTATTTGCCTTTTCTAATAGAGGTTCATTATAAATACCAACATTTTCCCCATCCTCATCTAGCTGCAAAAACAAATCTTCGATCATTTGAGTTTTCCCATCATCTTCTTCCATGGGATCATTAACTTGATTTGTCCCATCATCTTCTTCCATGAGATCCTCATTTGCTTGGCCATGATGATGTTCCTCAGCTTGTACAACATCCTTTCTACTAATACTTGGTGCAATATTCTGTGGAAAGTTAGAGGACAACTCTAACTTTATAATTACAAACAATCATGCAAAATTAGTGTATACATAACAAACATTTAAACAATATATATACAAATATATATAATTTTATATCAAATTGACAAAATAAAAAAAGATAATGAATATATAGCTAATTACAATGGACGATATTCATTCGATCCGCCATCAATGTGACCATATTTCCTACAATGTTTTGTAGTTGTTGGTATCAAAATTCTTAGAGGACATCTAAGGAACATTTTTTACAAGGGAAATAACATCTACCATCACCCTTTTCACCCTCTTTACTTTTTTCACCACCTCTAACAACATTCTGCGACATTCTTCCGCACAAAAATACCCTTTTGGAACCGTCATTGTTATAACAAGATTTTCGCAACATCTTTAAATCGTCAAATATTTATAGTCCAATTTTAGGTCACTATCGTCGCAATTGCGACGAACGTGACCTACAAATGTTTATTCTTTTTACCTATTTATTTTAGGTCATTTTCAACATTCAATTTTAAGGTTAAGTAAGTCATTGCTCTTGCGACGAGCAAACTACATTCGTCTCTCTTGCGACGAACATTGACCATAATAGTTTAGTCAAACTAAACTCGTCGAGATAGTGATGAATATGGGATGGATTTAGAAAAATTGAACTTTTTCTCTTGCATGTTGCGACGAAAGAGTACTTTCGTCGCAAGTGGTCGTTGCAAATTTTTCGATATGTAGTAGTGATTGAGCATGTAGGGACCTGACCTACAGGACTTCTACCTAGGAAAGGCTACAGATCACGCATTGGCACAAAAGATCAAAGATATATATGACACTGTAGAAAAGGGGACGTGAGGCTACAAGGTAGCTTCCATCCAGAATGGCGTAGTGCACCTGGCCTGCCAGCTGATCATAGGAAAGCACGTAATAAAGAAAAGACCTACAAAGGTCACAGTATTCATTGTTGACCTCACCGGGAAATGTGTAGAAGGACTCCAGATGAACTGGGTGAAGTACTTGGTTAACCAGTTGGAATTAGACTACCACGAAGCTCAGGATGAGGGCTATGAGTTCCACTTTAGCTGGCTCCTGATCCTCATCCCATTTACCACTTGGGAGATGTCGAAAGGTGCGACCTTCCCGGACATCAAGTCGTTCGAGCTACTCACTCTGAATTTCACCACACTCTCATACTTGAGTGATATGGGAAAATAGTGGTAGTCGAACGTAGTACTCCACACGTGCTATCTCCAAATGAAGAAACCCACTTCCCGAAAGAAATCTAGACCCACCTTGACTAAGATGCAAACTGTGCTCATTGTAGATGACTTCGACTTCATCATCACAGCTATAGCAGATGCCTCACAGGACATCTTGCAAAAACATGAAACCAAGAAGGAGGAGATGTACGATAGAATCGAGCTCGAACTCAGAGGGGTACAATAGGCCCTTCAATCTAGGCGCGTAGGATCCACTGCACCCCCACCATCAGAAGAACCAGAGTTGGGAGATGAGCCTTCCCAACTCTGCAGAATTGTTGATGTGACCGAAACTCACCTTCGTCGAGCACAAGATGAGAAAGACCAGACCACAACAGCCCTGAAACAAGCCCAAGAAGAAATGGTATAGCAACGTCAGATTGCACAAAAGGAGAAGGAAGACCTTCAAGCCAAGTTTGAAAAAGAGAGGGCGCTGGCCAAGCAAGAAAAAGAACAGTTTCTCACATAACAACTTGGATTCAAAGAAGCAGTCGACAGAGCACTACGCTCTTTGACAGGCTTAGAGCCAAAGGCAGAAGACCGAGTGGAGCATCAAGTAGCACAAATCGTGGAATATATCCAATAGCTACAACAAATAATAGAAAACTTAAAGCTACGAATAGTTCCCAACACTCTGTTGGATGTAAGAGATCTAAGAGAAGCAACTTCTCCAAGTGTAGTTGAAAGAATCAAGGCCCTCGCCATGGAATGTAAACAACTAAGTTATCGCAGTGCCCAGACTTATGAGCGACTCACCGGGGATTCTGAATTAAAGGCACTGGAGTCACAACTCCAGGAGGAAAAACAACAAGCATAAATAATACAGGCGCAATTGAAGCCCCTGTCAGCCATTGAGAGGATGAAGCAATCCCAAGATTAGTGCACTGCTCAACAGCAGGTCCACACCATTCAAATAAAAGTCATGGAAGTAACTCAGACGCTCCAACCAATACAGGGTGAGGCTTGCTAGCTATTCCCAGAGATTGAAGGTCGAGGAGAAGAACTGGATAAATTCGTCACTACAGCTAAACAATGCATAGACAGACCTGTCAATGAAGCATTAATCCAATAGTTCACTGAATAGGAGGTCGTGGCACAAAAATAGGTCGAAGTAGTTCAAGCCAAGATCGAGGTTTTCGAAGAAGAGCTACACAAAACAGAGTGACTCGGGACAAGTCACAGGTGAGTGTTGGGGGCATGTTGGCCCTTGACCAAGTTTTGAGGATCCTTGGTCATGTTTGACCTACTTTGGGACTTCAATAGGCTATCGAAGGTGGAGCACATGTGGAAGCAAAGATCATGGGATCTCGGCCTCTTTTTAGGAATTTTTGGGTTTTGGGCTTATGTAACTTGTATGGGGATGTTGGCCCATGGGTTTACCCATGTTTATGCCTGATTTTGTAATGTATAAATAAATGTCTAGGAAATGTAAGAACGGGGACATCTATTTGATGCTAGGTGCTAAGTGCAAGGGGTAATTGCAATTTATTTGTGCATACTGTGTAAGACTTGTAAAGTTAAGTAGAAGTGATCGTAAGAGACTATGGAATGCTTTGTGTTGTAACTCAAGGAAGGAGGATCTAGTGAAGTGCGTAGATATCATGTCCTGTACGGAGTAAGATCTCAAGGCTTTGTGCATGTATAATATTGACAGAACAAAATAAAGAGAAGAAGAATTGGTGGACGTAGCTCCAGGGAGGGGGTGAACCACGTATATCCTGTGTTGTGGTTTCTTTGTGCATTTTGGGTGTTCTCTTGTTTATGTGATTAAATGCTTAGTGCGTTGATGTATGTTAGATGAATCTGATATGATAGATTAGTGCTAAATAATGTGAACGAATGCTAGATCTAACCGATGTCGATGTGCTTAGTGCTTGATTATATTGGATTTGTGTGAATACTGCATCATGATGTTATTAGGGTTTATCTGCGTTGTAAGCTAAAGGCGAATATTGATGAACTGTAATAGCTAAGTGCTCTGTTAAAGTGCTACAATCATAGATCTGTGTCCTAGCTAGGTTTGCAGACATCGAAGTCTTGCAACCACCCTTGCCTCTACCTCGGGTGAGACTTCATATTCTTCGTAGATGTTGCTGAAAGGGTCGGTAGTTAGGGTTTTGACGGTGCATTGTCGTAGCATTGAACCCTGGGTCTACCCCTATGCCAACACTCTTTTACTCAAAATGTTGGATGATATGGCCATTTTGGTTATATCTTTGGATTGGAAAACTTGGTGTTTTAGGATGCATAAACAAAACACACTCATTTTTCTAGTTTCTTATTCTTTTATTCATTTTTTACAAAATTTGGAAACATAATCCATATATTCATCACCAATGAAACTACACACACTTATAGAGCTCTATATGCAGATTAGACACACATAAATATTTTTTTAATGAAAAAAAATAATGTTTTCTAATTTTTATTGTCAGTATACCATAATTGTAAATACACAGGATTTTATTTCTAGCAAAATTGTGTACTATCTTTCCCATGTGGAAAAAATATTATATGGTGCACAAGTATAAATCAAAACCTATACACTAAAAAATTAAAATTGATTGATTATGTTGAAACTTTCAAACCTAATTTTAAAATTTTACCTTGTAATTTCAATGATTCATGACTTTGTGTTTGTGAGAGAGAGAAAATAGTAGTTCAAAAGAATTGGTGTTTATCTACAATTGTGTAAATTTATTTCAAGAAGTCTCATCATTTAAATATTAAGTTCAATTAAACAAATGTTTAACATGGACATATGCATTACATTTTAGAGGAAGAATAACATACCACTATTAAGATAACATGCATTTTTTTAAGATATACAATTTCATAAATAAAAGCTATATATTTCAAAACATAATTCAATTTCTACATTTCGTCTTTTTACAACATATTCTAATAAATCATGTGTGTATTTTAAATAATTCATTTTAATCAATAAATTTACGTTTTCCTAAATTTATAATTATTAACTAAAAAACTAGCTCCCAACATAAATTATAAATACATATTTCATAAATTAGGAATCTAAAACTCATCTTGTAACACCATACAAAAACTTATAGTTAGATAAATATTTTTTGATTAAAAATTAATATCATTTAGATACAATAATATTCATACCATTTATAACTTTTGTTTTTTAACTAATAGTTAAAAAGTAAATTCCTATAATTAACAACGAAAATGCTACCTACTTGAATATGATCTTGTATGGTATATAAGAAACTACGGCTTACAAGTGAGTGGAATATCTATTTTTCCAAATCTGTAATTTTGAGATCAAGAAACCTTAAATTAACATTGTAAATCATATTGATATTATAGTAATGATTTTGACTTTTATTTCTAAGTTAATTAAAAATATTTTGATGATGGAGATGGTTAAAGTTGATGTGATATTTATGTTATTTAATATTAAGAAAGATAACGAATTAGTTGGATTTTTTAGAATTTTATTTTTTGCTAAAAAAATATTAAGAGAAGTATTCCAAGATCACCATCCGTCATGAGTTAAAATGATAAGAAGGTTGGTATTGTGACAAATAATTTAAAATTGTGATCTAGCTTGGGCATATGAAGATCATTCTAAGAGAAAGTGTTTTTCATCTTCAACCCTCAAAATGTTTTATATAAAGATGACATTGGAATATTTTACTTAAGTTAGACATTGAAATATTTTACTTATGCTCACATTGAATATTTCTTTGTTATTAAAATTATTTTTAAATGTCACATGACAACTCTATGTTAAGAAGTTAAGGAATTACACATCTCCCTTATATTGAGATGTAGAGAAGAACATATAGACACAATAATAATTTTTTTAGTATATAAAGTTGATATAAAAATATTTTATTTAAGGTAGAGATTGAAACATTTTATTTATGGTCCATATTGAATTTCTTTTATTAATTCATTTTCAAACCTCAAGTATCAACTTCATATTGACCATGGAAAGAATTACATATGGCTCATACTCGATTGTAGAAAATGTCTCTCAACATAATAATTTAAAGATACATTGTATATCTCTAACTTATTTTAATAAACATATATAATATTTAAATCTTTAATATGATTTTATAATTCGATAAATTCATTTGTTGTTTTTTCAATGAATTAATAAAATATATATTAATATATCGACTTTCCAAAAATCCTTTTTAACATTATGATAATACAAACTTAATAAATTAAATGACAATTTCTAAAAACAAATTTAAATAAATGTAAAGGTTAGAATCTTTAAATACTATAATACTGCTAAAAGTATTTATCTTTAAACTACTCCACTACTGCTAAAAAGTATTTGTCACATAAACCATTTAAAAAACACATTAGACATATCTAACTTATATATATGAATGACAATTTAAAGATGCATTAGACATATCAAATTACTTTAACAAATAATAGCAACTTGGGTTGCTTATAGGATATATCAAAGTTTTCTTGTGAAACTCATTTGTATTCTTTATTGTTTGTTTTTTGAAAAATCCTTTCATAGGATTAATGGAATAATATATGAATTGATGTTTATACAAGCTAATCTTGTAAGCAAAGCAACGACAAAATAGGAGATGTCCAAGGTGGCGAAATTCAGAGATGGCGGCTATGAATCCTATTTTATAGGATGAGAATAATATCCCTAGAGGATTCGCTGTAGACAGGTCACAAATGAAGTAGGATCTGTTGGCCCGTTTGCTAATAACTTACTAAGACGGGTATGATAGGGTCGCCCGCGACCATGTTTTCCGGTCTAAGGTTGGCCAGCGTATCATTATTTCAATACGCTGCCGCTTCAACTTGTGTCTATGACTGCGCAAGAAGTGCTTTGCAGCAGATGTGAATGAATGACTGAAAGTCTAATATAATGTATATGTTATTATGTAGCTTGATATAATATAAAAATTTTAAAATATAATATCCATTCAATATATATAGATTTAGGTAAAAGATTTGGAAATTTTTCATTTCTTAAAGAAGAGTATAAAAATTGGAATAATGTGGAGAAATGCAAGTAGTGCTTTATTTTATAGTGTGAAAGTGGAATTTGTAAAATATATTGGTTTTGGTGTTAAACATATAGATTGCATTTTAGAGTATATGGTGCAAACTACTAAACCTAAGGGGATTGATATTTTATGATGAAAGATGTAAAGGGTTGTTTGCCATCTTTTTTTTGGATAAATATGTATGTTATAAACTACAACAAAATGAAAAATGGTGTCATAAAAGTAGCACAATTATTGGTGCGTAGTGAGAAGATCCAAGGTTCAACATTAATTCACCAACAAAATCCTAAAGATATCGGTTTTTTCGGCATCATCTGCAAGTAGGTAAAGTCTCACCCGAGATATTTATGGGGACTGTGGCAGTCATGGAGGAATGTGAGGCATTCATTCCAACCATTCATGTTAAGATTCATTCATTATACCATATAGCGTGTGCGCATGTAATGTCCCCACTTTGGGACATCATCACAGTGCAGAGCTTTATGATGACCAGAGAAGCCAGATGGATGTTATAGCGAGTACAAGAGTATTTGAGAGGCATTGTGGAGTCCAGCTTGCATTGATCATCATATTCCATCATTATGAGCCATTCCACATAGGTTGGCTTTGGTTTCATTGCATTTTGACGATTTCCATGATTTTGACTATTTTGAGCTATAAGTTAATTGAAATCACTGAAGAGGTCATTTTGGGCACATTACTTGGAGGAACCTCTCAATGTAATAGCTCATTGGAATCGGGGGGAGCAACACTACAGGATGGGATGGCTAGAAGTGACTTTCAGTGGCCAGGGAAGCCACAAGGAGAAATAATGAGCTTTTCAGAGGTAAAAAGGTTAATTAATTAAGTAATTAAATATTAATAAAATGAAAGTCACTTTGGAGGGACAAGGTGAGCCAAAAAAGTATAAAAGGAAGGCAAGGGCCTCTACTCATCATTCATGTATGATCTTATTTCGATATCTGGCTTCTAGCTAGTGAGCCCAACATTGGGGGTTTTGAGGGTTTTGACTTAACAAACCCTAGAGGATGATTCGGCAGTGAAAGATTCCACCTAGCTTATCCCAAGCTTGGTCTCGGAGATGCAATACTCTCCCACACCATTCTAGTTCCATATCTACTCAATTGCAGGGGGATTCTACATCAGTTTCATGTGCAAATAGAGAGAGGGCACACCAGTTGAGGGTTTCCAGCAGGAGGGGCGCACCATCCTTGGAGAGAGATTCATTGTAGGAGATTGGTAGGGTTTCTGGAGATTCCATCACTTGGGTTCTTCTTGCAGGGTCTTCACCATCATTCCTAGTGCTTTCTGAGAGAGTTTCATGGTTCAGATTATTTCTTAGAGCAATGGGATGAATTGAAGAGAAGGAGGGTGTTTCTGAGATTCAGATCTAGTCATTTTGGAGGAGTTACACTTCAGATCTGACCCTAATACTTCACCTAGTGACCTGCAGTGTCCCAATCTATATTTCTGGAGAGTTTTAGAGCATTTGGAGGCCTCCTTCAGCAGGGCCGAATTATCTAGGGCTTCATTCATCCAATGGGCCACACCATTCAGTGGAAGATTTCAGATCTACAGGGTTTGAGAGTGGATTTGGAGATTT
>JASDQU011376127.1:0-17152 GCA_032191745.1 Picea mariana
ATGAAACATAATATACATACCCTCTAAGTGAAGTGATTGTCATTGGTCCACACACGTCTGAATGCACAATGTCCAAAACTCCTTTGGCTTTGTTGTCACTTCTTGGAAACAGACTCTTCACATTATTTCCTTGTGCACATCCTTTGCATATACCTTCATGATCCACCTGAATTTCTGGAAAACCTATTATCGTCTTCCTTATGATCAGTAATGCCTCATAAGTGAGAAAATCTTATATTCCATAGCTCACTTGGATTTATCGTGTTTTGTACTAATGTTAAATCTGAGTGTCCATTTAATTTGTATAGACCTCCTTCTTGGACACCAATTGCAATAGCATCATCAGTAGACTTTCCTCTTGGCCACATAAGAAATTCACCATCAATAAAAGAAACTCCGAATCCTTTCTCTTCCAATGATGAGATAGAAAGGAGATTCTTCTTCAAACCGGATACATACAAGACATCTTTTATCTTCGAAGGTTTTTTGGAATCCAACTTGTAGGAGGTTTCTCCTACTCCTTTAATGGGATATTGATAGTAATCATCGAGTTTCACCTTGTGAGGTGAATCCCTCCTAACTAGATCTGATAAAGAATCCGTGTAGCCGATCATGTGCTTAGAAGCACCACTATCAATGAGCCATGTGTCACTTCCATGAGTGATTGTTCCTATGAGAGATGATATTAATACATGTTCTTCACATGAGTCAAAAAAATTTGTTCTCTTCTAAGTAGGTTCATCATCTTTTGTGGCATGAGCATGATGTCTTTTATTCTTTCCTTTTTTGATCTTCTCTTTTATGAGAGGAGAATATCTTGCAATGTGTCCCATATTCTGGAAGCTGAAGCATTTTTAGCTTGAATATTCTTTTTGAGCCTTTTGAGACTATTGTGACTTTTTAAATTTCTTGGGGGGATAATCCTCTTTCCTAATCTTTCCTTTTCTCGCATGTTCTTCTAATGCTTGATCATCATCGCCCAAATTTTCTTCTCTTTCTACTAGTCTAGCTTCTTCTTGAGTACAATCTTCCCATAGCCTACTGAACTTTGCTAGCTTTCTTCTGGAACAGATTCCCTGAATAAATGATTCCCAAGAATTTGGGATACCATTCAATGTAGTCATTACTAACTCAACTTCTTCAACTATTTCTCCAATGGCTTCAAGTTGTTCTTTGATTTGAAACACCCTTGTGAAGTAGGATTGAATAGTTTATGAATTATGCATCTTCACATTCTTGAATTGTGTCCTCAATGTCATCTTCTGGTTGATAGCATTTCCTTCATATAATCGGAATAAGGAATCAAACATTTTTTTCGGGGTTTTTAGTGAAGAGACATGAGGGATCAAGTGATCCTTGATAGAATTTGCAAGGATCCTCCTTACCTTAACCAAATTCTTCTTGTACTTTGCCTTAGCCTCATCTCCCTCTAGCTCTACAACTTCTTCTTCAATGAATCCTTCTAGATCATTTTCCTCTAGAATGATCATCACTCTATATTTCCATGCTTAGAACTTATCAACACCCTCAAGCTTCTCATCAAGCTTAGTGTTGGAAGTCATTTTGCCCAAGGATCTATAAATATGAAAAAATAGAGACTTTTCATAAACAAATTTTGGACTTACCAGTTAGTCTGCCATGCTAAGGAGACCTCCTTTCTTCAAGGATCTGCTCCAACTTCACCTGTAAATGCCCTAACGTCTTGACCTAGGGTTTTATGAGGAAACCCTAATTTTCCAACTTTTGAATTTTGGAGGTCTGATCAGGGGGGAAGATGTGCCCTCCTTAGACAACCTTCTTGGTGTCTTTTGTAAGTGCTCAATGAGCCTGATAATAGGGGAAACTGACGATATTCCTTCCAGTGGTTAGACTATTCTGAAGGAAGCCAACTCCGATACCATGTTAAAATTTTGGTATGCCCATTTTACCATAGACAATGTTACACCATTGTCACCCAACCATAGGTACTTACACGTGCCACCCCCGAGCACAATAATATTTTCTTAGATAGATTATGGAAAGTCCACTCTAGAACCAACAGATAAACCCTAGTAGAATGGCTAGCTTAACTAGAAATACAACACAGGTGCGGAAGCAACACAATACCAAGAGAACGTACCTTTCTCAATAGAAGTGCACAAGAGAGAGATAGCAGAAAGGCTTGTGCCCTAACTGCTGCAAATGTTGCTCCTCAGACTTTCACCCTAACTACTACAACTGCTACTCCTCATACTTGCTCCCTAACTGAGTGAGTGAGAGTGTGGAAATGAGGTAGTTCCCTACCTCTATTTATACTAGCATGGCCAAGTGACGTTTCATGTGGGGCCGACTTCTCTTCTAGGGTATTTCCACATATGTTTAATGGTTCTCTTGCTTCTAGAATATTCTATTCTAAGCACAAAGGTTATACAAGATGTTAATACCTATTGCAACTACCAAAACATCAACACTAACTCGACATAGTATCCAAGATAATGCGCATTAAGAGTGTTCTAGAGAGATGTGACACACACTAACAGTCACTAGAGTCAACTGCCACCTAGTCCTAGTTAACTGGCCATGCAGTCTTTAGTTAACTAGCTAAACCAAAGTGAAATGAGAAGGAATGTGCTTTAATGGTGATGATCTCAATGCAAGTGTGCATTCATGGTGATGATCTTGAGGTTAGCATGCAACACTTAGTTGTAAAGACAAGGTTGACATGTAACACTTCACTCAACTAGTCTAACTGAAAGGTAACTAAAGATTGATTGGAGGGTATGTGGCACCATTGTCTAGGGGATAATATCCTCAATGAGGGGAAAATATCTCAGACTAAGGGACCCTCAACAAAGTCAAATAATTTGAAGAAAAGAAAATCCTACATGTGTGTAATATCTCGAACATCTTAAAGGTTAAAAGTAAACTTCTACTTCTTCTTAAAGGTTAAAAATAAACTTCTACTTCTTTTAATTATAATTTTTTTCATCCCTCTTTTTTCCTAGCCCCTCTATTTACAACACTTTTAAATGCTAGTTTAGAATATTATTATTATTTTGTATATTTATTTTAATAACATTAATATGTAAATAACATTTAATTTTATGATATAGAAATAAATACATGTTATGTTCTTTATTCATATGTCAAAAAAATTTAAAGTAAAAATTTGAAATAAAAATTTAAATCAATTTTAGTTTTAGATTTATTAAATATTGAAAAAACATTTTTTTTTAAACAAACCACATCAAAATTATAAAAATTAAAAAATTCTATTTTAAAAAATTTAATTTCTTTAAACACATATTATAAATTTAAATATGTTTATGTTAACCAACTTACTATTATATTATTAATATAATAATAATTTAATTTTAAATTATAAAATTTATAAAAAAAAATATAATATAATAATAATTTAATTTTAAATTATATAATTTATAAAAAAAAAATCAATATATATTTTTTTATTAAAATCAACTTTAAGTTAAATTACATATTCTTCCCGATTAAATTACCTTCCCCACCCAAGAAAAGACAATTTACTTAATTAAAAGTTAATCATAATAATTTTAAAATTAATGCCTAATATAAAATTAAAATATACAATCCATTTCTTCCATTTGAATTGTATGAGAACTTGAATTAAATTTCATGGTTACTTCTTAAAACAATGGCGAGTGTTATGGTGTTGTCCCTACCATCGATGAATTTAAAAAGGTGTGGTGATTGAAACACCGTGCTTTCCTAGATCATTTACGTAAAAGACTATGGATGGATTTGTTTAAATTTTTGTTGAAACGAGAACACTTATTTGAAAGCATGACATGAATATGTGGGGTCAAAACAATATTTGATTAATCTCAATTGTGCTTCAATAATATTTTAAAATGTTTAAAATGGAACAAGTTTTGCAGAATTCCAAAGCAAACAAACTACTTGCATAAATATCACTAGAATTGTTTTAAATTTGTGTTAAAACAAAATTCAACATGTTTATGTGTAAAATCCAATATATTAATTAATAAATTTTGTAGGTGTTGTCTAATTGTTTTACGAAATGATTTTTTTCGTCAAATTCTGGTGATATAAATTTCCACGAGATTATTATTTTTTATTGTTTAAAATCCATTTATGAATGTAGAAATGGATTCAGTGTGTTGAAAAACCTCTGGGGCACTTGGATTATACATAAATAATCAATCAAATATGTGGATCAAACAATTTCTCGTTGGATTTTAGGCAAATGTCCCTGAAAAAGTTGTTTCATAGAACGTTTAGACTACGACAATGTATGATTAGAGGTCATCTAACGTTATTCAAAGGCCAAATTCAAATGTTTGTGTGAAATCTAGTGCACTGCTAGTAGTTTATTTTGTTAAGTATTAAATTAAAATACGCCCATGGAATTTAAAGGGTTGATACACTTTATAAGAGCCTTTCCATTTTGACAATAAATTTATAAAAAAAATGGTAGAAGGAAAAAGCTATCATCTACAATATGAAAAGAGTTCATAGAGTTCATGTTAGTGTCTTAACAACAATCTATATTTTACGAATACTTTGTACATGTCATTCACAACACTATCCATCCATCATACACTTGTAACTTTTTTAGGAACAAGCTCAAGAATTTGGATTAGCTTCAAAAATTAACACGGAAATAAGCGTGTATGTCTGCGCCATCCATTGTACACCTATAGTGTTTTCAGGACCAAGTCTTGGAATTTGCATTAGTTTGATGAACGGATACCAAAATAAGTACTAAGTGATTCCCCAATTTGAACTACCACTTACACTAAAAAGGGCACATGGTGGAATGAATGTGTCTCTGGCCAATAGTGTAGTAAGGTAAGGTTGCCATGTTTGTCAGACGATGGGAAAGCAAGAAATTGCATTCCCACATCATAAGATTATTTCCCCTTGATCCTCCTATTATCACATTGTGTTTTCCTCTTAAATATGGTAGCCTATGACCTTTCTTCTTCGCAAAGATCATAAAACAGATAATGTTGATCGGTAAACATATTACTATTATGAGTCAAGCATCCATTTCTCGTTGCATTCAACTTATGTGTAATGTGGTTATAATATATAGAGATCAAATTTATAGTAAAACACAACCAGTGCTTTGTGCATAAAGTAGGCAGTTGGTAAGACTTTCCTAGTGATTGAAACACTATGCTTGTCTAGGTCATTTACCTCAAGTCCAATATTCGTTCAATGGGCAATCGATTTAGGGGTCATGAAAAGGAAGAGGGTCATTCAATTTTCTACTTGGGGATTGGTAAGTTATACATCTTCCTAACCTACCTATACATAACTTCATAGAAAATGTGAAGAAGTATGTATATTGCAAAAACATATTTTCCATGCATGATACATTGGGTGTCATAATCCTTTATATGCAAAACAATGACATATTCACATAAACTGACAATTGAAGCTAGTAAGAAGGTTTATTCTATAATCTCTATTTTTCTTGTTTTGATCATTTTTGAATGAAAATCATGGAAACACACATGGTGTAACTCAAGGAGGATTAGAGAAAAATAACATTTTTACTATCAACGTTACAAATTGCAACCAGTGTGACTACTTGATAAGAAAATAAACTTTGACAATATATCTACAGTGCATAAGCTTGGCAATTACAATTTCACAAGGTATTATCCTTTCTATAAAAAACAATGAATTGTTCAATGCTTGTTGTCAGTTATATAATTGCATGTTTTTTAAATCATGGTTTATGGTAGAAGTTGCATATCCAAGATAAAGTACCTAGAGCACCTAGAGAAAATGCATAGTCCATCGATTTGATGAAAGAGTTTGCTTTGATAACCCAACTGAGCAAGTTCAATAATCTAACCTAGTAATCCCCCCATAGTTTTGACTTTTTGCATATCTTTACATGTTCCGGGATTTTTACCATGTTTTGGATTTTGGTACATGTTCTGATAATTTGCACATTAAGAAATGTTCCGACTTTTTGGACATTCCCTATCATTTCCTAGAGTCCCTGACCTACCAGTTTCCAACATAGATACACTTAGAAATCGAAATCTAGTTCCAGTAGATCCAATGTTAGTAAAAATAGTTTATCCACTTGAAGCACCCATTGAAGGACTAGTTTACCCTTGTTCAGTTCCAAGACCAATATAGTAAGCAACATACCTTTTCCTTACAAATATAGCCTATTGTTCCCCTTTGGGATGTCATGTCCTTCTTTGATGTCCTTATTTGTGATGTTCCTTATTAAAATATAAATATGGATATAGGAGAAAAGATAATAGCAAAGCTTGAAAATTCACCCATCAATGGGCACACATATCCTCTGACCATCCCTTCCACTTATTCAAAGACCAATCTATGATTCTTTCTTTTATAGATAGTTAACCATAAAAAAAAAATTTGAGCAGGAGCCAACAACATGAATTTGTGAAGCCTATGTATATATGTTCATATTAGGATCTATATTTCTAGTAGATAATCCCAACCCCAAAGTAGAGAAATGCCCCTACACCCAAACCTAGGTGGAGCACGAAGAAGGAATTGGAGATTCTAGGGGAAGGAAAGAACGATGGAATAAATAAGAAGCCATTGATGGGTGGGGGCACTGCAAGGAGCAAAAATAATTTCTTCTATTTCCAATACAATGTGGGCACTCTACTACTTATAATAGAAACATATATTTCTTTACTTGAGATGTAACCAATAGCAACAAAATATCTACATGCATATTCATTTTTATTCAGTAGTTATGAGCTATGGGGTCTTCACTCAATGAACCTATGACATAGCATATACCTACAATATATTGACTTTTATTTTCACAATTTTAAACTCCATTTATAAATGAAGATGATAAAATATTGGTGAAAAAGGTGAAGCCCCACTGCTACAAGCATCTTCCTTCTCTGAAATTTCCCACGAAATTGTTATGAAAACTAATACAAGTTAAGAGAAAAAGTGTTATAGAGTTTCTCTACAAATTTCAAATTCATTAAAGAGAATTTTGTGAACCCCAACAAAAATGTCACCAATTCTAGAATAAAACTTCAAATCTATCCAGATATCAAACAACACATAAATCAATTTTAATATTTCATAAAAATAAATAAATAAATTGTTAAATTTAAAAGAGCATACAAATTTTATATTCAAAACTCAAATTAATAATACCTAACATCAAATAAAGATTAATAAAAAATAATGATTTACTAAATCAATTTTAATATTTCAATTACCATTACCTATGCTTTCTTCAAAAAGAAAACTCCAACGTCAAACATTTACCACGGTGGGGTGGTAGGACTCCTTTAAAGTCAAGTCGTAGAGTGGGAGGACTGAATTTAAATTCAAGCTACAACAACTAAAGCAACTTTCAAGTTCTGCGCATTTCAACTTCCAACTTTCCAACTTCTGCGCATTTCAACACCGACCGTATGGTACGACTCCATTACAGTCACATCCACAACGATCAACTTTCTTGTACCTCTAAAGTTGGTCTTATTATACTTGTTTATAGGTATGTTATATAGTGTTGAGTTAGGTTTGACTTTCTATTAGTTTATGGTTGATCATAAAATATACACCTTTTTATCTAAAGTTTTAGAAAATAATAATTAATTTTAAATTTTAAATCTCATTTATCTGATATTTTATTGGCCAAAAACTTTGAAGTCTTATTGCTGCGTTCACTTCCCCCAATGTTATTGTAATAAATATTTCTATCATCTAGTCATTTCATGCCTATTCCTTCTCTCCCTATCTTCTTAAACAATACTTTCATTATTATATTCGGCAAGTATATGCTACCTAGTAGCCTGGTTATTAATATATTACAGTCACATACTACAAATTTAAATACTTTCATATTTAACCAACTTATTATTATATTATTAATAATAATTTAGTTTTAAATTATAAATTTTATAAAAAAAAATTATAAAATTTAGCGTGATTTTAATTTTTTATTAAAATCAAATAAAATTACTTATTCTCCCTCTATTTGAACTTCATGACTAAAAAATCAATTTACTTAATTAAAAATTAATCGCAATAATTTTAAAATTGATACCTAACATAAAATTAAAATTTAAGATATAATCCATTTCTTTTGTATGAAAAATCAAATTACATTTCATAGTTATGGCCATTGCAATGACGGTGTCCCTATGAATTTGAAAAGGTCCAGTGATTGAAACATTATGCTTTCCTAGATCATTTATCTAAAACAGTTTTGTGTTAAACAAAATTAGTTATTTGAAACTATGCCGCGAATATTCGAATATTCCAAGGTCAAAACAATATTCGATTAACCTCAATTATACTACAATGATATTTTAAAATGGAACAAGTTTTTGCAAAAGAAACCAAACTAAATATTGCTAGTTTTGTTTAAATTTGTGTTGAAACAAAAACATTGATTTGAAAACATAACATGAATATTCATGGGGTGAGAACAATATTTGATTAATATCTAATGACTTTTGTATGATTAGTGGTTGTCTAACTTTATTCAAAGGCCAAACTCAACATGTTTATGTGTGAAATCGAGTACACTAATTAATATCTAATAACTTTTGTACGATTACGGTTATCTAGCATTATTCAAAGGTCAAGTTCAAGATGTTTATGTGTGAAATCTAGTGCACTAGTAGTTTATTCTGCTAAGTAAGTCTTAAATTAAAATACACCCAAGGAATTTAAAGGGTTGATACACTTTATATGAGCCTTTCAATTTTGATAATAAATTTATTAAAAAATGCTAGAAGGAAAAAGATATCATCTACAATGTGAAAAGAGTTCATGTTAGTGTCTCAACAACCAATCTGTATTTTATGAATACTTAGTACATGTCATTCACAACACCATTCATCGTACACTTGTAATTTTTTAGGATTGGGCTTTGGAATTTGGATTAGCTTTGAAAACGAGCACGGAAATAAGCTTGTACACTTGCACCATCCATTGTACACTTGTAGTGTTTTTAGGACCAAGTCTTGGAATGTGCATTAGCTTGATGAACGAGTACCAAAATAAGTAATAAGGCATTCCCCAATCTAAACTACCACTTACACTGAAAAAGGCATGGTGGAATGAATGCATCTCTAGCCAATAATGTAGTAAGGTAAGGTTGCCATGTTTTTCAACTAATGGGAAAGAAAGAAAGAACATACCCACATAGTAAGACCAATGCCCTTGGATCCTCTTGTTATCACAATGTGTTTTTCTCTTAAGCTTGGTACCCTCTAGCCTATATTATTCCCAAAGATCATAAAATGATAATGTTTTTTTTTAAATCTAAAAAACAGTGATTAATTATCTATTATATACAAAAATATATACATTCATCCCCTTGGTTGGGACCTACCTACACAGGAAACCAGATCCTCCTTGGGGAATATCATCAAAGTATAATATTTCATCAGTTGTATCCTTGGTCCAAGTATTACAAAAATATACTTTTAGCCTTAACAATTGACAACTATGCATATTATCTATATAACTAAAAAACACATAAAGATTTAGACCCATTATCATGTGCTTGGAGGAGGTGTGAACTCCTCCTTGGCAACCTCTAGCACCCATCTCGATGTCCCCCCCCCAGCCTATGCCTACTCTAGTTTATGTTGATCTTTATCAACCGTAACTGGATTTTCCTTCATCCTCGCCAAGCTAGTAGATTTGTCCCTCTTCTTTCCATTCCCCTCCTCTCATGTCGCCACCACTTTGAATTTCCCTTTGAAAATTATAAGGGTATGGACAATTTCTTGTTAGTCCTCCTTGGCCTTCTCCAATGCTTGGGCCACCAAAGTCTTGACCAACCAATACATATTAGAAATCTGAAAATACTTTGTATCTTGAGTCTGGAAGTAGATCAATCCTCCACCCATTCTCACACCTTCTTTATAACTTTAGCATCTGACATTGATTCTAGCTTAGTTATCACCGTATCCTCCACCTCCTCCTTCACTTTTATAGAGCACTTTTCCTCGTATCACTTCTCTACTTGAGCTACTTCAAATTCTACCTTGGTCATCGTTTCCCAAGCCTATGAGGAGGATGCATTACTAACCCCCACCTTCCCCTTATTCTTCCTAGAGTTTCCCCCTTTAACTACTCCTCGCACCATCATGTATGCTTGACACTAACATAGACAAGAACGTTGATGACCTCCCTATAGATGAGAAACAAGGCCTCCACCTTCCTAAGTAATGAAAGGTAAGACGAACCAACATAGAAGAAGACACCCTCGACTATTTCCAACATCCTCATTCCAACTCAATAGACACTTGGATCCACCGAGAGTTTCCACCAGCCAAGCCACCTCCAAGCCATGATACCCTCTTGGTCTATCCTCCTCGATCCAACCCAAATCTACCTTAACCTGTAAGTGCGAGCTCCCCCCTAAAAGGAAATGGTCGTCATCAAGCCTACGTCATTTCCTCTCCCATTTCTAATTCAAGCTAACCATAACTGGACCACTCTGCTTGTCCATAAATAGAATTATCCTTCCCATGAAGCACGTCATTTCTAGAGCATCAAACTCCTACCTCACCCAGGCATAATACTACACCTCATTTGTTGTACCATCCTCCATGATTATAGAGCCACCATGCATTAAACACTTCAACACTTCCTTATACATCGCTTGCTCTTGAATTGAGTAATCCATAAAAAACTCTCAAGTGGGCAAGGGGGTGATGTACCTTGGTTCCCCCAGCCTTTCATCCCTCATGTTGATGCATGGTAGTGTCGGATAGGTATTTCTACATAATTTTATGTGTTTAGACAGGTGGAAATTGTCCAAAGACTTACATCCTTGACTTTACTTTAATTAAACAAATTATTAAAGTAAAGTGTTTTTAATTAGTAAGTTGAGTTTTATTTAAAGAAATGCCTTAATTACAATTAGTGAATTAAATAAAAGCCATTGATCTCAATTGAGGTGAGAATTAATCTCAATCGTCAATCACTTTTGAGATTAGGGTTAGGTCATAACTCAATCTTATAAAAGCAAGGCTAGGGTGAAGGAGGAAGACACTTTACACTTGATACTTTACTTTGTCAAATTGATCGAGAGAGATTTATTTGAGATAGAGAGAATTGGATCACAAAGGGCTATGATTCAAGGAGATCTTGGATAGGTGGAGAAGGAATTACATCTAGAGATTTAGGCCAAAGGGAGAGAGAATAGTGTTACAATAGAAGGACTGGTTATCGCAGAAAAATACATGTATTCTGGTATAGTCGTGAAATCAGCGCGAGTTTCAACATTATAGTTGTGAAAATAGCGCAGGGAAGCATGGGTATTACTGTAATAGTCACGTTGAATCTGTATAGGATCGTACAATAGGGAAGCATGGGTATCAGTGTAATAGTCGTGTTGAAGTCGTACATGATCGTATAATAGGTTTTGCAACAAATTAAGCCAGTCAGGTTTTTGATGTACTTTGTCTCTTTTTCTATTTGGGCCATTTTCCTGATAAGGGATCCCTTGTAAGATTTGAAGTTATTTTAGTGACAATCTTAGTTGATGGGCATAATATCTTTGTGCATTATGCATGAGATTTTTGGTTTCCAGAATTGCTTCTACAATCTTTATTTGAGTTGAATATTCCAACAATGTATTTTTGTTTTGTCAGTGGTTAACTTGATTTGTAGTAAAGGAAATCACTAGATAACAGAGTACCTGTGATCCCGATTATTTTGAGAACGAAATGAATGAATAAATATATCAAAGGTATAACAAAGAAACACACAGAGATATTGTAAGGAATACAATAATACAATAAAAAACAGATTCTATTAATGACTGTCTGGAATACAAAAGACTGTAAAATGCAAAGCACACAAGCTAGCTAGAATGGTTGTAGCTTATCTCTGAAGAGAGACGTGTCGGCTACGCTCATTCGCAAGAAGTTGATTACAATGAGGCTCTAAAGACCCTTTTAACATAAATCATAAATGATAAAACCCTAAAATCCAAAACCCTAACCCCGAAAGATGAAACACCAAAAAGTTTGTGGGCTCCGATGGGGGTAGTTGATATGTCAACTTCTCGAGGGCACAACTTTTGCATACGGTCTTCATTTGGGGCACTCATTACCTCGTCAAAAAGGTATAGTTGAGAAGTACACATTCCTAATAACCTAATACATTCCAATAGGGATTTATTTAATGCTAAAAAGTAAAAAATAAAACGTCGTTTAGGGCCTCAAAACTGCCCCGAAAGTTTGGGACCCAAAATACTATAGAAAAAATGCCAATATGGAAACTGTAATTTGAACCAATTGAATAGATGGGTGGAAAATGATGTCCAATTGAATCATTCCTCCCCCCTTAGGAAGAAATGGTCTCCATTGCGTCAAGTTTCTCCATTAGATGGGGAACTTCTGCTAAATCTGACTCCTGACGAGCCACTTTCCTTGATGAAGAAATTACCCTACTTTGACAACTTGATAGAATTGGATGTTTTGCTAGTGGGTCCCCTTCACCATGGTGTCCATGATCCTATCAACTATCACATGTTCAATGTAGTCAAGACTGATTTTTGTAGGGTCCAAGTGCTCGGCCATTTCCAAAGTGTCTAGGAGAGGTGGAAAATATGGTCGAAGAAATTCCACATTAAGTACCGGGTGCAAGCCAAGGAAAGGAGGAATAGTTAATTCAAAAGTATTCTCACCCATAGACTTGGTGGTGTTGTAAGGCTGATATTGAAGTGGGCATAGATTCTGATGGAGTCATGTGAGGCACTCTTTCTACAAATGCAACCATACTTTATCTCCCACCTGAAACTTGTGTGGTGCCTGATGTTGATCATGGCTATGCTTGTACTTGACATTGGATTTCTACAAAATATCATCAACTTATTGTTGGATGTGATGGATGCGCTTAATAAATTTAGCTAATTGATCAACCTCAGTCTGAGCATGGGAGGACTCTTCCTATGCAACTACAATGGGAAGAGCTATGTCAATGGGAGCCAATGGTTGGAACCCCAAGCACACCTAAAAATGTTTGTGGCCAATAGAATTGTGGAGGGATTTGTTGTAGCTACGTTAAACATATGGAAGGATTTCATCACATGTGCATGGATTTTTGGAATTGTACATCCTCAAGATAAGGAAAATCATCTTGTTGACTACCTATGTTTGTCCATCATTCTGTGAGTGAAAGACAATCAATTTGGTTAGCTTGGTGTCCATCATCAACCATAGGCAGGACCAAAAAGTGCTTAGGAACCTAGTGTCCCTATCTAAGACAATGGTTCGTGGATGCTGAAAATGAACCCAAACATTTTCAAATAAGAGCTTGGTGATGGCCTCGGCTATGATTCTTTTCTTGCAGGGTGCCAAAACTATCATCTTAGAGAATCGATCAATGACCATGAAGACATAGTCGCTCACATGCTTGGTTGAAGGAAGACTAGAAATGTAATCCATGGATATGGACTCCCAAGGCCTATCTGGAGTAGGAAAAGGGGTGTATTGTTGATGTTTGGAAAACATCAGGAAAACATTCTCCTATATTAATAATTAATAATATAATTATTGATTATTAAATAATATATATAATAAGTAAATGATAATAATAAATAGTTATTGATTATCCAAGAGACAAATCCTTTCATGGATAGTCACCATATGTTCTTTATATATGGAACACTCATCATTGTAATAATATGTCGATCATATATCATCTCATTTTATCTCATATAGAAAAATCAACATGGTATCAGAGCAGGACTGGGCTTGACTCCCTCACGGGAGGGCACAAGGAAATGAGAGTGGATTATTGTAGTGTAAATTTTCTACTGCATGGTTGTAAGGGACATATGGTGAAGGGTAATGCTTGTTATTGCACTCCATACACTGTTGTTGCATAGTGCCTTCGTTGACCTGTGAAGGAGGAGTGTGGAGGTTTACATGGTTCATTGTTCGAATGCAGCCCTTTGATGCAGGGAGGGATTCAGAACTTGGCTTTGGGTTCTAATCGTGGGAACAAAGTTGAAACCTCTACCATTTGAGAAGTTGAGAGTTGGAACCGAACAATTTTTCCTTATAGTTTAACCCTGCAACAAGCCACAGGTGTGGTTTGTGCAACTTATGGCAACTCTTTGGGCGGAAAACGCAGGAAATTGTCGTAACCAGAGGTAAAGTGTTGGACTTGTTATGACCAGACGATAATGAAAAAATTTAAACTATTCTTTTCGTTGAAGTGTTTGGGGTCATTCGTTCTATGATCATTAACGCATTTAGGGCCATTGCAACGAGGTTAACTGCATTCAAAATGGAATGACATATGATTTTTCTCTCTGTGTCGTTCACGAAGTGTTGGTCACAGTAACATGTAGTCACGACCTCCATTAATTATTCTCATTTTTTATATTAAAATATGCATTGGAGTTATCCATAGCATTCCAAAGTAAAATTTATCTATGGCCATGGGATTCAAGGCTAGTGGGAAATGTTCCCATCTTCGATTGGAAAAGTAAGTTTGTGCACAAAGTTTGTGCTAGATTAATATTTATTTCCTCTCAAAGATGAATATGACAAAGGCTACTTACTACCTGATCAGTTAGGTATTGTACTGATAATAGTGCACATGTTATCATTTAGAAACAATAATTTTACCGTTGGAATCCCATTGGTAACCTTGCACATCCCATTGGTGACCATTTTCATTTCGTTGGAGACCCTTCATATCTCATTGGTAATCATTTGCATCTTAAGTCAAAGATCGAGAATGAATCTCAAAAGGGAAAAACAATAAACTCTAGATGAAGATACACCAATATAACTTGGATGATAGAGTTAAAATCCATCCTTGGTTGACTAATATTGACTTTTCCTTTAGAGGGAAAACACAAATGAAATGAAGATGAAAATAAATCTATAAAATTTTGAGAGCCTATTTAAGTATGGGTGCACCTGATGAAGATGAGGAGTTGATTCTCTTAAAATTGCAAAGAACTTCGTAAGAAGAAAGTTCGTGGCAAGAGGGTTCTCAAGAGGGTTCTGTTAGAAAGAGGAAGAGTGTTGATGTTTGAGGAAGCATCATGAGACATTATCCCCGGAGGGTCCTATATGGACTAGTAGGAGGGAGTGTGGAATTCACCCTGATGTACCTCAGATGGTCAGATGAAGGAACCAAGACATTGGTTTCACAAGGAAACCTCGATATGTCTTGGGGGACATTGGTTCCATGAGGGAACCTCAATGTGTCCTAGAGATGTTTGAGGTAAGGATCAAGAGGGAGTACACTGTTCCTTACAACCCTCAATAGAATGGGTTTGAAGAGAGGAAGAACAGATCTATTGTTGAGGCATTCAAGGTGATGATTAATGATCAGCATTTAGCTATGTTTATGTGGGCAGAGGCATCCATGACTGTAGTGTATGTTCATAACAAAATTCCTCATAAGAATTTGAGGAACATGACTCTCGAGGAATCCTTCACCAGAGTGAATCCTATGGTTGGACACTTCAAGATATTTGGGTGTCCAGTATAAATTCATGTAACCAAGGAGAAAAGGACCAATCTAGACCCTTTAGGTAGAAAGGGTACATTTTTTGGGTACAATGAGTCTTCGAAGGCATACCGGATCTACAACCCTAGTCAGAGAAAGATTAAGGTGATCATAGATGTTACCTTTGAGGAGGAGGTATCCTTCAAGAGATTTAGAGGATATCACATGGAGATTGATAGTGAGAGATAGGAAGAGATGGTGCCTTCTCCCCCTCACCCTCCAAAAGTACAGAGGGAGACAATTGAGCCTATTGATCTCATTGATCTCATTGATCCTGTGGCTCTAGTTGATTTTCCCAGAGATATTGTAGTAGCTCGAAAGAGACCTACATGGGCTCGTCAAACTCTACAGGAGGCAGAAGGACATGCAACTTCTCATGGTACCTTCCAAGAGAGAAAGAGACCTTGGATATATTCATGCTATTCCATAGTTATGAGCCACATCATTGATTCTGAGCCTTCATGTTATGAGGAGGCATCTATTCAGTCGGTATGGAGAGATGCCATGATGGAGGCATATCATTCCATCATGAAGAATGATGTGTGGGATATTTTTCCAATACTTGAGGGGAAGTCTATAGTGAATTCCAAGTGGATCTATAAGATCAAACACATAGCTGATGGGAGCATCAAGAAGCACAAAGTGAGATTCTTTTTTAGAGGATTCTCTTAGGTGGAGGGAATATATTATGAGGATACATTTTCTCTTGTTGCTCGATACACTTCTATCCAGATGATTATTTCCTTTGCAACATCCATGGGTTGGAGACTACATCAGATGGATGTGAAAACATCCTTTCTCAATGGAGAGATTGAGGAAGAAGTATACATTGAACAACCATATGGTTTTGTGATACATGAGAAGGAGTCTCCTGTGTGAAGGTTGAAGAAGGCCCTGTATGGACTCAAGTAGGCACCTCGAGCTTGGTATGCGAGGATTTATGGGCAACTGATGAGTTTGGGCTTCAACAAAAGTGTTGTTGATCCCAACCTGTACTAAAAGACTATTAATGGTGAGTCCCACTTTCTACTCAAGGTTTTACAAGTTAAGTGCTCTTTTAAGGTGCCCTTGCAAGTGTTTTCTTATCTCAATGTTAGCACATGCAATATAACTTAAAACACATAACGCTACCTCTAGATATTTAACTTTAAAATGTTGATCTACAGTTCTAAACATGCATAAATTTGACACAGGTATTTTTGGTCAACATGACCCTGGATAAAACCCCCCTGGGGAAAACCAATTTGTGATATATGTCTATATAATGATGATCAAAGCAAGAGATACAACAATTAATACAATACAATGGAACCTGTATACATAGCAAGCTCCTCACAAGCCTTGCCACACGATCTAGAAAGAGAAGTGCCCAAACTCAGGTGCGCCCTCTCCCTTTGTTTCCCTTTGTACTGAAGTGAAGCGCTCTAGCTCATCTATGACCCAATGAAGAAATCCCTCCATAGGAATGTGCTCTCCTGTGCTGCCTCTCCACTAAAATTGTCAGAGCTCGAATCCTCCAAGCAGATCTGCTACCAGGTAGTTGTCAACCCTCTCCACAGGTGCGCCCTCCTCCTAGAAGATATGATCACCATAAAATAACTGAGCCATAAACTGAATGCCTCTCTCCACAGAAGCA
>JASDQU011376129.1:7839-20592 GCA_032191745.1 Picea mariana
AAATATTGCCTCGTATGCTTCCCGACACACAAAGTGCTGAAATCCTGGATTTCAAGCCAATGTCTTGTCATGAATTGTGACTTCAGGATTTTTTCTCCACTATGTCCCGAATCCTTGTCAACAGGATCTCTGAAATACCGAAATCTGAACTTCTGAATTTCTGAAAGTTCTTCTCCTTTCCTTCACTCGCGATAATCCATTTCGTGCTTTGGGAGTTCGAGCAACCAAATATTTTGGTTCGCACTCCAGACTTACAACTCCAATTTGCTGAAATTATCCTGATGGCTCCACTATCACGGTCAATGGTCAACATTGAGTATTACCTCCCAAAAGGTGGATTCATCCAACACTTAACCTCCTTGCAGCTTCATTGAATCCCACAGTCCTTACGATTTCGTGAGTTCTCCAAAGAGAATTTCAACCGCTCGTTTCTTCCTAGAATACTTTTGCGAAATGAATTAGTTTTCCTTGTCTAAACTTGGTTTCTGTAAAGTGACTTTGCTTCGCCTCCCTTTTAACACTTCAAAGGCACTAACCCTTCTGAGATTTTACTTGTAAACTTGAGGCTCAAAAGGACTCCTGCACGCACTCCTTGTGGCAATCTTTCAAATACTTCAAAGTATTTGATTCTTCGACTCTGTGCACCTTCTGCAACAACAATATTTCTCTCTTCAACCTTAGTTGATAAGTTCTAAGGCTTCAACTAGCCTGCACACACCTTTCACGACTCCTCTGCTTCACTTGCACTTTTGTTGGAATGAGAACAATGGTATCCCTCCTGAGCTTTTAGAGATAAACTCTGAAACCTTGTCAATGCACTCCTTGCAGACATTTCACTGCACTCCTTGCAGGAACTTCTCTCNATAGAGAGAATAAAAAAACCATAAACATACCATTCACCATGTATAAATAGAAAACATCATAACACCATGAAATCTGATTCAAAGCTTCTTATATTAATTCAAGCTCCTGTACATGGGTCTTTCTCTACAACTCTCCGCTATAGCTCTATGCTAATGTTCTAATGAATACCATAATACAAAGACGAGGGTGTCTATATCCGTTTTCTCTCCTCCTCTTCTAAACTGTCTAATCTATAATTCAAATCTACCTACTTTCATTAATTGGACTTAAATGCCTTTTACATTGGCAGATGAGAGCAAATCGCTCATGATCTGTTTACAACATCCCAATATAAATGCAAGTACACTTCTAGCTACTACATTAATATCTTCTTCTTAATCTTTCAAAAACATTTCAAAACATGGAAAATGTGTGCTGTGCTTTTCCCAATTGGCTTATGCTTTCACGCTCACTTGGCTGCTAGCGATGCTCTTGCATCATACTCCCTCGCTTGAAAATTTTCATGAAATCCTGTTCATGAGCTCTTTCACGGTCTACCCATGATTTTGAATTGCTTCTTCATCCTCCCAACTGGCATCTTCAACTGGATGTCCCTTCCAGTTAACCAAGTATTCAAAATACTCTTTCCTTCTGGTTTTTCTGCTAATCCTCTTATCAATTATGCTTTCCATCTGTGGCTTTTCATCTACAGGAATTTGTTTAGTCCATTGAACCTCTTTCTGTTCTTCCTCTGTTCCTACTTCTTCAACTTTGTAAGGATAGAAATCTGCAACATTGAATATCGGTGAAATTTTGATCTCATCGAGTAATTCAATCTCATATGCGTTTGCCCCAAATTTCTTTACGACCTTGCATGGTCCAATACTTTTCATATTCAATTTGTTATATGTTCCCCTTGGGAACCTCTCCTTCCTCATATGTGCAAGAATCAGATCACCAACTTCAAATTGAAGTTCTCTCCTATGTTGATCTGCTCTGTGCTTATACTCTTGGATTGAACTCTGCAATCGCTTCTTGATTCGGTTGTGAAGCTCTTTCATTGCTTCTGCAAAGTCCTCTGCACTAGCACTCTTGAATTCATTTTGTCCCAAATCTTTCAATTCAGAAAATCCTCTTGGCTCCATTCCATATACAATGTGGAATGGACTTTTCCCTGTGCTTCTGTTGGGTGAATCATTGTAAGCAAATTCTGCCTATGGCAGAATGTGATCCCACTGACTGTGGTGTTCAGTTACTAGGCTCCTCAACAAATCTCCCAAGCTTCTATTCACAACTTCTATCTGCCCATCCGTCTGAGGATGATACATTGAGATAAAATACAAAATTGTCCCCAACTTCTTCCATAAAGTCCTCCGGAAATGTCCTACGAACTTGGTATCTCAATTAGAAATAATACTCCTTAGCAATTCGTGAAGTTTGACAACTTCCTTGAAAAATAGGTTCACAATATGAGTTGCGTCATTGGTTTTCTGGCATGGTATGAAATGTCCCATCTTTGAAAATCTGTCCACCACTACAAAGATTGAATCACATCCTCTTTGCGTTCTTGGCAGTCCCAATATAAAATCCATGCTCACTGTGTCACATGGCCTTTCTGGTATGGATAATGGTTGGTATAACCCTGTGTTCTGCCTTTTTGCTTTTGTGTGCTGACAAATTCTGCACCTATCCACAAATTTATTAACATCTATCCTCATTCCTAGCCAAAAATATGAGCCATTCAACTTTGAGAACATTTTGTCATGACTGAAGTGTCTGACCAATCCTCCACTGTGTTTTTCCTTCAACAGATTCTCCCTCATGGAGCATTTTGGAACACATAGATGATTGCCCCTGAATAATAATCCATCTTGGATCATATATTCGGTCCATTGGCTTCTGTCCCTGAGAACTGGATTCTCAGATGCCTCATACGCTTCCTTAAAATCTGGGTCATCCTTGTACATTTCTTTGAGGTTATCAAAACCCAAAGTGTTGACTCTGAATTCTTGCATAAGGAAACATTTCCTGCTCAAAGCATCAACAACTTTGTTAGCAGTTCCAGAAATATGCTTAGTCAAAAAAGTAAAATTTTGCATGAATTCAACCCATTTAGCATG
This sequence comes from Picea mariana, assembly GCA_032191745.1. NCBI lineage: Eukaryota > Viridiplantae > Streptophyta > Pinopsida > Pinales > Pinaceae > Picea > Picea mariana. The sequence goes on from JASDQU011376129.1 coordinate 10,803, forward strand.
CTTTTGGTTCAACTTCTCCTACTGAGTCACGAATTGTAAAGCATGATTATCACTGTACAAAACAAACTCTTTAGGAACCAAATAATGTCTCCATTTCTTCAGTGCTTGTATGACCACTTAGAATTATTTGTCATATGTTGAGTACTTGATCTTCGCTTCATTCAGCTTCTCACTGAAATATGCAATTGACCTATCGTCTTGGCTCAATACTGCTCCAATTGCAAATCCACTCATGTCACACATGACTTGAAATGTCTTGCTAAAATCTGACAAAACTAAAATTGGCTGCTCCATGATCTTCTTCTTCAACAGATTGAAACTTTTCTCTGCTTCCTCTGTCCAGTGAAAATATTTATGTCTTTTCTTCACCATATCCATCATTGGTACGCTAATTCCACTGAAGTTTCAGATGAATTTCCTGTAGAAACTTTATAAACCATGGAAACTTTGAACTTCAAACACACTTTTCGGTGATGGCCAATTCTTAATCGCATTTACTTTTTCTGGGTCCATTTTCAGCTCATTTACAGAGATAACAAAACCAAAATAAATGAGTTCTGTCCTCATAAATGATGATTTCTTAATGTTTATCAGTAATTTCTCTTGCTATAATCTCCTCATTACTGTAGCTAAATGTTTTAAGTGCTCTGCTTATGTTTTACTAAAAATTAATATATTGTCAAGATATACAATGACGAATTTTCCTATGAAATCCTTCAGGACTTCATTCATCAATCTCATGAAAGTACCGGGTGCATTCGTTAAGCCAAATGGCATGACAAGCCATTCATATAGCCCTTCATTTGTCTTGAATGCTGTCTTCCATTCATCACCTTCCCTCATACGAATTTGATGATACCTACTTTTCAAATCAATCTTTGAAAAAAACTTGGCTCCACTCAAGCAATCCATCAAATCGTCCATCCTTGGTAATGGAAATATGTATCTGATGGTAATCCTATTGATTTCCCTTGAGTCTGTACACATTCTCCATCCTCCATCTTTCTTTGGGCTAAGCATTGTTGGAACAGGGCATGGACTCAAGCTTTCTCTAACCAATCCTTTGTCCCTTAAATCCTGGACCTGCCTCTTAGCTTCCTCATTCTCCTGCGATGTCAATCTGTACGCTGCTTTGTTTGGTAAATTGGCTCCAAGTATAATATCAATGTGATGGATTATACTCCTGATCCATGGCAACAAACAAGGTAGTTCGTCCACTACTATATCAATGAACTCTTCCAACAACTTCTGGATTTCCTCTGGTAAATAATCTACTCTTGTATTGGTCAAAACAATTCTAGGCTTCCTAACCACAATAAATTGTGTGTCTTCCTTATTCTTAACCTCATTAAGAAGTTCCTTCCCACTCATGAGAAGTATAGTGTTGCTCACCTCTGGTTCCACTTCTTTATCCTCAATCGACAACAACATGTGCATCCTCCCATTCTTCTCCAGGCTGTATGTGTCATTTCTCCCATCATGAATCACATTTCTGTCATATTTCCATGGTCTACCCAACAATAGATGACAAACATCCATGGGAATGACATCACATAATATTTCATCCTTATATCCTTCTATTTTAAACTCAACTAAACATTGTTTAGTGAAATTTACCTAATGTCCTTTTTGTAGCCATGAAACTTTGTATGGGCTTGGATGTACAACAGTCTCCAGCTCCAAATTTTCTACCATCTCCATAGATATGAGATTGTCTATGCTACCACTGTCCACTATGACCTTGCATACTCTGTCTTTGGTTTTGTAAGCAGTCCAAAACAGACTATTTCTTTGGGCTGGGTTCTCTGCCTCTTTCTCCGGCTTCAAGAGAAATTTCCTCATCATTAAGGATCTTCCACCCTCAACATCTTCTACCTCAAAATTCCATCCTTAAGCTTCGACAATGTGAGTTTCACCACCATCTTTCTTCTTATCTGGACACTCATAGGATTTATGTATGATTTTTCCATAGATAAATCATTTCACTTCACCTCCTCTGCCTCTTCCTCTTCCTCTGGCTCGAGGAAAAGTATTTCTATCAACATACTACCCTCTTTGTGAGATTCCACCTCTTTCAGGTTGAGGTTGAGGTTTCTTCCCTTCTTCTTTAGATTTTTAAGTCCTATCTTGGGTAATTGTTTTGCCTCTGGCTTGACTTCTACCTCGGCCTCTTTGACCTTGCTTTCATTTCAACTTCTCTTCAGCTTTCAGAGCCATCTGATAAGCATCCTCCACATTCTGAATGGTCATCATGCTCATCTCATCTTGAATGTCATATCGCAGACCATTCATGTATCTGGCAACCTTTTCATCATCGCTTTCCCAATGACCTGCTCTAATGTTTATCTTGTAGAATTCTTCAGTGTATTCTTTCACTGACATCATCTTCTGTCTCAAATTATGCATCCTCCAAAATAGAGTGATTTGATAATCCTTGGGTATGAATTTGGCTTTCATCTTTGCAACCATTCTATCCCAGTTTTTGATTTTTTGCTTGCCTTTGCAGCGTCTTTCAGCCTCTAGTTCATCCCATCATATTGTTGCATGCCCTTTAAGTCTAGTGATGACATGTTTGACTTTCTTGTCTTCCTTGACATCCTCATAGTCAAAGTATTTATCTAAAGCTATAATCCAGTCTAGAAGTTCTTCAACATTCAGGTTTCCTTCATATACTGGAATGTCCATTTTTTCTCTGGCACCTATCCTTGCAACAACCCTGAATAGTCGTTCTTCTGTAGCATCCTCGACTACAAATTCTTCGTTTCCAACTTCATTTTCACTTTCATCCTCACCGATATCCCCAACATCGACTGTGTGCCTCTGTGATTTCTCCATAACATCCATTCTGGCACGTAATTTATGCATGTCTCTTTCTTCTACCATATATGGTAGTTGCCTGTCTCTTCTTCTCGACATTTCTATTTCCTCTTCTAGCTCAGGTAATCGCCTGTCTCTTCTTCTTGGCGGCATAGATGTAAAATTTTCTCCCTTCTCTCTACTACACAAATCAAAGAAATTTATTCTGGGCTCTGATACCAAATGGTGCAGACCCTCGACCCTCGGGCCAAGATCCATGCAGGATCACTCTAAAACCTGCCCCCTTGAGTATGATTGACTCTTTGATTCCCCACANAAAATAAATTCGTGCCCTTCGCCGAATCAGGATTTTAGGTTTCGCGATTTCTGTTGTCGAGTTTCCTGTCTCTACAACCTCTGAAACCCGAAATGTAGAATTGCCGAAATCTTTGGTCGCGTCCTCCTCCACAGCTGTGTCGCATTTCGCAACTTCATGAATTCCAGAACAAAGAACCCCAACCCCTTGTCTTCGAAAGTGCTGAAATACCAAACCCCGATGCGTTCAGCAAAGGCTGGCTCCCCAACATGACTTTTCACCTTTTCGAGGTTTCAAAATTCACGATTTCGTGAATCCTGATGCGAGGCTTCTCAACTCTCCAACCCCCAAACCCTGAAATGGTCAATGGATATTGACTCCACCTTTTTAATGAAAACACACCACCTATCCACTCTAGCTTCTTGGCTTTTGGGACTTGAACAAGCCTTCGATTTCCGTCCCTCTACCACTTCTAAACCCAAAATTCCAAAATGGCACCTTCCACAAGGTCAATGGATAATAAGCCTCCATTCGATCCAATGGCCCACGTTGTTTTGGGCTTCCGGGTACCGGGAGTTTGAAACTCTCGATCCTAAAAATACTGCCCCCTCTGCTTCCCGACACACAAAGTGTTGAAATCCTGAAATTCAAGCCAATGTCCTGTCACAACTCACGAATTCAGTATTTTCGCTCCACTATGTCCTGACTCCTTGTCAATAGGATCTTCGAAATACCGAAATCTAAACTTTTGAATTTCCAAAAGGGCTGCTCCTTGCCTTCACTCGCGATAATCCAGTTCATGCTTCGGGAGTTCAAGCAACCAAAGGTTTTGGATCGTACTTCGGACTTACAACTCCAATTTGCCGAAATGATCCTGACGGCTCCACTATCATGATCAAAGTTCCATGTTGAGTCTTACCTCCTGAAAGGTGGATTCATCCAACACTTAACCTCCTTGCATCTTCGTTGAGTCCCACGGTCCTCGCAATTTCATGATTTCTCCAAAGAGAATTTCAACTGCTCATTTCTTCCTTGAAGACTTCTGTGAAATGAATCAATGTTCCTTGTCTGAACTTGATTTCTGTAAAGCGACTTCACTCCACCTCCCTTTTAACACTTCAAAGGTGCTAACCCTTCTGAACTTTTACTTGTAAAATTGAGTCTCAGAAGGACTCCTGCACACGCTCCTTACGTAAATATTTCAAATACTTCAAAGTATTTGATTCTTCGACTCTGTGCACCTTTTGCAACAACAGTATTTCTCTCTTCAACCTTAGTTGATAAGTTCTAAGGCTTCAACTAGACTGTGCACACCTTGCACGACTCCTCCACTTCACTTGCACTTTTGCTGAAATGAGAACAACGGTATCCCTCCCGAGCTTTCAGAGATAAACTCTGAAACCCTATCAATGCACTCCTTGCAGACATTTCATTGCACTCCTTGCAGGAACTTCTCTCACTCAGGAAGAGAAAAAATTGAAACTCATTCTCTCTCTCTCTCCCTCTCAGACTTCAAACATTCAACATGAAATCATACATACATAGCATAGCCTCATAACAAATGCGTAACAGAGAGAATAAAACAACCATAAGCATACCATTCACCATGTATAAACAAAAAACATCATAACACCATGAAATCTGATTCAAAGCTTCTTATATTAATTCAAGCTCCTGTACATGGGTCTTTCTCTACAACTCTCCGCTACAGATCTATGCTAATGTTCTAATGAATACCATAATACAAAGACGAGGGTGTCTATATCTATTTTCCCTCCTGCTCTTCTAAACTGTCTAATCTATAATTCAAATCTACCTACTTTCATTAATTGGGCTTAAAATCCTTTTACATTGGAAGATGAGAACAAATCGCTCATGATCTGTTTACAACAACCCAATATAAATGCAAGTACACTTCTAGCTACTACATTAATATCCGCTTCTTAATATTTCAAAAACATTTCAAAACGTGGAAAATGTGTGCTACGCTTTTCCCAGCTGACTTTTGCTTTCACGCTCGCTTGGCTACTGGCGATGCTTTTTCATCATACCAGTTCCTTAGGATTCCCTCCAATGTATGGATAAAGTGACGAGGCCATTCCTCTGGTGGTGTCATCATCCTAGAGTTCACTGCATATATAACCTTACATTCCCAACAGAACGACACCGTCTTTATGGATTTTACCTAGAGTTGTATTATATAATATAAATTATATATAATATATAATATGTGTGTGTGTGTGTGTGTGTGTGTGTGTGTGTGTGTATCCAAAAGTTAAAACAAAACTCTCCATTGTTAACTCTCACGCCGATCTCACCTCATTGATCTACCTCAAACCTCTCCATTGTTAAATCTTGCACCAATCTCACCTCATTGATCGAAATCTACTTTGATAACCTACCTCATCGATCGAAATTTGCATTGATTCCCTACCTCACCTCACCACATTCTAGACAGAGGAGAGCTAGAGTTGTGACATTGGAGACAAAGGAGAGCCAGAGCTACAACATTGGAGATAGAGGAGCCCGATATTGAGCGATAGAGGAGCCCTAGCTCTATCAATTACACCAAAATCATCGGTAAGTACATGAATGATTGAGCCCTAAATCTATACATTAACGCTTGGTTTGTTCAACAGATACTCCCTTCTCAACATGAATTTTTGATCCCTAACTCTGTACATCAGAGCCTCCCTGAGTGAATATCCAAGCAATGTGTTTTCAACAAGTGGCTATTGGAAATATGGAATAATCTCTATATGCAGTCATACAATAAGAGAGCATAAGTAAGTCAACTGAGAGAATGGACAATGAGTGATACCCCCTCCTCAACAAGGCTAAACAATGTCAATTGGGACTCACTTGCTTGATTTTTTGAGTGGATGAGTTGAACTTGTTTTTCCAACATGAGAGGTTCATAGAGTTTCAAGTTACTCATATGATCACATTATGAATACCAAGATAGGAAGACAAATATCACTAATAATAATTATCATTAATTTTCTAGATAATAGTATATGGACCGTCCTAGAGAGCCTCCAACTTATGATGACATTATCTTTTAAAACATTGCTAATATAATTGCAAACAAACACAATCCCTAACTTGGAAGTGCATGGGAACTCAATGGTGATCTTGAAAATATTTATAATGTGCTTCAAATGATTGGAGTGTTGTGGTTAAATACTCATGAATTTGGTTCAACTTATGTGCAAAAGAGGAGGTGCTACATTACTCCTTTAGTTGGTGGGAAGAGAAGGGAGGATGGAGAGTGATAGGTAATTCATATGGGGAAAGAGTTTGATACCCATAACATTCCTCAAATGGTGGAAAAAAATATAATTATTGATAGAGTGATTTTATCTATGTTGTAGGAAATGTAAGTATGTATCCATTGTTTATTGTGAGTGTAATGCATGTAGAGGGGTATGAACAAGGCGACAATTTTCTACCTCAATTTCACCACCGGTTTGAGGGGTGAAAAGTAATAGAGAAATCAAGTTATAGGCCTAATAATTGCCATAAAATTTTCTTGAACATCCTTAGAAAATTTGAATTGCAATAATAAATGATATTAAGAGGTAAGCCGAATTGAGACCAAACATGCCTAAAAAATAACTCTGCAATTTGATTGGTTGAAGTAGTCTTTGTGAAAGGAATAAAAAGGGCCATATTCAAAAAATGATTGAATACAAAATAGATGAAATAACGCTTGTGAGAGGTCATATGAAACCACTCATAAAATTTATAAACAATGATTCCAAATGATGGGAGGGAATGGGTAAAGGATTGTAGAGACCTTATTTCTGGTGGTCATGCTTGCTAGTGTTGCAAAGGGGACAAGCATAAATGAATAATTTTACTTGATTATACACAGTTGGGTAGAAGAAGTGACACTACAGGTTTTGGAGACTCTTGATGGTGCCAAAGCTTCTACCATAAGAAGAGGCGTGAGCTTATTGAAAGAATTCTAATCAATCAAGTGTGTTGGGAACATAACATTAGTTGAAGGAAGGGCATATGGTTGATCTTTGTAGCTATTGAATGGTCGACCAAATGGGGCCAAAAATATGATTTAAATCATAGAGAAGTTTCCATGCGTCATAGGATACACAATGAACTGCCAAATTATTAAGCATTGACATAGGGGGGCAATTATGCATATTAACCACTTCATTGGAACTACCCTTTTTATAAAAAAATGACCAAGTGAAGATATTGGATTTAGGAGGCCCATTTTCTATGACCACCTTCACCTGTATCTTATATTTGGAATTGAGAAATATGAAAGGATGATTATCAATGTGCAAAATAGTCTCCTTACACAAAAGATAGTGATGGCACTACTTCAAGGCCTACACCATAACATAGAATTCCTTATCACAATGCTATAATTAATTTTGGAATATGAAAATGTATTAGAATGATATGAAATGGAGTGAAATTGATGTTTAATTACAAAACCAATCACATGATGAAAAGCGTCCATCTCAACTTTGAAGGGTTGATTTAAATAAGGTAAATGCAAAGTTGGAGTTGTAGCATAAGTTAGTGTGTAGCCTTTGAAAGATCTCATAAAAAACTATGTTCCATGTGAAAACCCGTTGATTGGATAATTGATGCAAGGGGTGTGAAATGTGGGAGAATTTGGTGATGAAACATTGATAAAAATTAATACCACATAGAAAACTCTTGAAATTGTTTACCATGGAAGGGGTGGACCATGTGGCCAACACTTTCACTTTGGCTAGATTAGCATGGATTCCTTCTCAATCAATGAGAAACCAAAGGTATCTTAGGGAGGTCTAGTCAAAACAATATATCTTCCTTTTGACCTATAACTTATGCTTATGCAATAATTATAGCATTGGATGAACAAGATGCAAGTACTCAACCCATGTGCAGCTAAAAATAAGAATATCATCTAGATATATGACTACCAAACATTCYAGGTTTGGCCAAAAGATATCATTAAGAAATATTTGATGTACTAGGGGTGTTGGTGAGGCMAAAAGGAATCACYAACRTTTCAAATGAACCCAAATTTCATTTTATATGAGATGATATGATGATCATATCTCCATGAGTCATGTTTCTCAAAACCATAGGATCCTTGAATCCTTTGAAAAGGTCCGCTACCTTCAAATTATTAAGTGCATAAAATCAAAATTTGAATGGAAATGAGAAATAAATATTTTGATGCTTGGGATGATAGTGCAATTCATCTACATTGAACATTTTTCTAGAATATTATAAGGTAAATATTCTTAGGGTTATAGAGAGAGGTAATGTCAAAGGTTTGACTTCCACTCCATAAAGCCTAATAAATTTTTAATATTTGGACATAATCCAATCACCAAGTTCAAAATTTCTTGTCCTTTTGTAAGATCTTCATTTATCCCACACGCATTCAAGGATTGTGTTCACCTCTCATTAAGCAGAAAACCATATACATGAATTTATCAATATAATATTTGAATCCTAAATTTTGACCATGAAAGCTTACTAATGGAGTCCATTTTTTCATAGGATTTCTCTCACCCATCTCATTTACCTTTTTTGATCTAGGTGTTAGAAATTATTTGCTTGTTTAAATAGAACTAAATACACCACATAGGCTTGTTATCTAAACATTTTTTATTGAAAAAATATAAATAACTTCTCATGGATGGAACCAACAATGAATTCACCATATTTGAATAGGACATAAGGGTCTTCATGCTTTAGATGGATTATATCCAATCATTTCCATCATACAAGCATCAAAATTATATAAAGAGTCTATAGATTCTTTCAACTCTACAACAAGTGGATATTGTTCCTTATATAATACTTTACCCTTAAATGATTCTTGGTCATCCACATGGATTAATATCCCATATTTTAAAGCCCATGTAAAACCCTTTTTATAGTGTGTTTTTCCCTTGAAATGATCCTTGAATGTCCATGTGTTATCATCTCCCATATTTTAGATCTCTCCCAAGGATTCTTAAGTAGAAGAAAATTCCTCCCAAAAATCTCAAGGAGGTGACTATATCCCAAGTTAAAGTCATGTTGGGGCTTGAATGAAACCTCTCAACAAGAAACAAATTCCTCCAAAAATGTTTAAGGAGGTGACACCTAGTAAAATCATTTTGGTGGTTAAAATATACTTGAGGCATGAATGAAAATTATTCCTGAAATGATAGAGGGTGTGACTCTTATTAATCTCATGACTTCTTTCATGATAAGAGGATAACTTGGAATGAAGCTTGCAATGCTATCTAAAGTTGATATGTGAGTGAAAAAATTCCATTAATTCTCATGTTTTAGAGCTTAGAGGGAGAAAGAGTCAAATTATTTTGGCTCTAGAAATGAATAAAGCTTTAGTCTTCAAATTTTTTAGGAAGGCTTAAGGGTTTCTCTAAGAATACTTAACATTTCAAATTTTGGGACCACTTGACAATGTCACTAAAGGTGAAAATAGATTGTATTCTATGACACAACATCTTGTTTAGGCATTCTTGTTGGATTACTGAGAGGGGGGGTGAATCAGTAATAGAGCAATTTAACCATATAATCCAAGTGTTATATCAATGAAGCATTATTATCCAATAACTGCAGAGTAAATAAGCAATGAACAAATGAACAATCATACACATACACAATACACCAGTGTTTTACGTGGAAACCCAAATC
>JASDQU011376131.1:7145-20272 GCA_032191745.1 Picea mariana
ATGAATTTTTTTTTTTATAAATTTCCTCTATTTTGCGACAATATGGACAATTTTGTCCATAACGCCGCAAATAAAACGTCGGAATTTTTACAATATGTAGTAGTGACAAACATGTAGTCATTTCCGTGCTTGGTGGATGACAAACCAGACATTTAATCCATTGAGATGGATTCCCACGGCTTCTCGGTAATAGGAAGAGGGGTGTATAAGACTTTCTTCTTGATGGCTGGCTTTGTAATGGCACAGGAAGTGCGAGATCTGATATACTTGTTGATGTCTTGTTGAAGTTTTGGCCAATAAAAATATTTCTCAAGAATGGCCATAATTTTCTCTACGCAAAAATGTCCTGTCGCCCAACTGTAGTGGTCTTCTGAAATCAGCTTTGCACGCTCGCTTGTAGGAACATAGAGATGACCCAAGTGGCATAAGAGATTTTCCTAAAGGTGAAAATTAGTGACAGTGGTGCCTATAACCAAGAGCTGATATGTGGTGGCAAAGTCTGAATCTTACTGATAAAGTTGGGGCCACTCTGATGCTTCATGTCAACAGGACAAGAGTACAGTGGTGAGTGCAACCACAAGAGGCCGACTGAGGCAGTCAATGACATGATTGGAGATACATGTTTTATATTTGATTTTTATATATAACTACTCCAGGTAGGTGGACCACTTCTAATGGTGGTCGTTCTGCAATTTCACCTATTTCTGTATGAACTGCAGAGGCTTCTGATCAATTTGTATGATCGTCTCTTTCCCCAGGATGTAATTTTTCCATTGACATGAAGCTTGTATAATGGAATACATTTCCTTGTCATAGGTGGGGTATTTCCAGACGGTATTGGATATTTTCTCACTATGGTATGCCACAGGATTCCCATTTTGAGTGAAAACTACGCCCACAACATAGTCAAATGCATCAGTCTCAATCTGAAATGGGTGTTGCAGATCGGGAAAGTAGAGTACCAAAGTTGATCACACACGATGTTTCATATCATTGAATGATCATTGTTTCTCCTTCCCCCATATGAACTTTTCCCTACCACCTCCCTTGGTCACTTGGATGAGGGCTCATGCAATACGGGAGAATCCCAACATGAATCGTAGGTAGAAATTGGCTAGGCCCAAGAAGCTTCGAAGCTCGGTTAGTGTGGTCGAGGTTGGCCAGTCACGAATGACTTGGATCTTCTGTAGATCAACATGTACCCCATGCTCATGAACAATTTAGCCCAGGTATTGGACCTTGTTCATGCCAAAAGAGAATTTTTCTAAGTTGGCATAAAGCTTGTGATGTCATAGAGTTATCAAAACCTGTTGAATATACCGCATGTGCTCCTCCCACGTTCTGTTGAAGATGAGGATTTCATCCAAATAGAACACCACAAAGGAGGTGGTGAAGATTCTCAATACATCATCCATCAACCTCATGAAAGTGGTTGGTGCATTTGTTAAGCTAAAGGGCATGGCTAGCCATTCATAGAGACCTTGTTTAGACTTGAGGGTTGTCTTCCAGACATCAGTTGGTTCGATGGGAACCTGTTGGTAGCCAGACATCAGGTCAATATTGTTGAAGAAATTTTCCCCCTTAAGTTGGTCAATAAGGTCATCAATCTTGGGAATGGGGTAGCAGTTCCTGAATGTGATTTTTCTTAAGGATTTGTAATCAATGCAGAGTTGCCAAGTCCTATCTTTCTTCTGCATCAATACAATCGGGCTTCCACAAGGGGAGGAGTTGGGTATGATGTGCCCCTTTTGAAGAATCTCTTGGATTTGACGCTTGATTTCATCATTCTCCATCAGTGAGCATCGATAGACTGGCCCATTAAGTAGAGGTGTGTCAGGGGTCAAATCAATGGGAGGCTTAACTTGGAAGTGTGTCAGTACCCCTGTAGGTGAGGGGAATACGTCTCTGTATTATTCCACGATCTCATCCATTTTATTATGCTACAAAGAGAGTCGTTGTGTAGAGGCCACAGATGTGGTGATGACCTTCTTCATACTATGAACATAGATCATGAAGAAGATGAAATTCTTGATCTGTGAAATAACCTTATTGCATTTCTTATCAGATATTAAAGAAATAGCAGTAGGCGGTGGCACCTCTAGGATCCTGTACAATTGTCTACCCAAAGTAATAATAACACTATGGGGTTTAGATTCATACACATCATGACGCTTCCACAAAATGGTTGTCCTAAATTAACATCACAAACTTCAAGGGGAGAAATATCACACAATACCTCATCTTTGAAAGGCTTGATGTCATAGGGAAGACTACATTGTTGGATGATGCAGAGATCTCTTCCTTAACGAATCCAGCTGATGGTATAGGGTTGTGGGTGCGGTGTCGTTGGCAGGTCCAACCAATTCACGACCTCTGCTAAAATCAGGTTCTTCTGAATACCACTGTCGACAATGAAATGAATCAGAGCCCCCTTGACCCACAATTGCGAGTGAAAAAGGCATTCCCCTTCCTCTGTTTCTTCTGGCTCATTTGGCCGGACTTTGGTGGTAGCGACCATGGCACTAGGTTCATCATCGATAATCCACTTCCCTCCTTCATGATTTGACTCGTAATCAAAATTATCCTCTGACTCGAAAGTCTTCAGCTCGACCACAAGGGACTGCTTGGAGCGGCATTCGTTGGTGTTGTGCCAAGGAATTTTATGGTACTCATGCCATTTTCCCATGTCCTTCTTCATCTTTTCGTTTCCTTTCTTATGTTGTGTCTTGGATGAATTGTCCTGAGGGTGGCCATCTCGAATTGGTCCTTTTTTGTGTGGGTTCAGGATGTCTTTTCCCTGCTTCATTTGTGAGGGATTTGCAGATCCAAAATCTCATAATTTCTGCTTAAATTTATGCTCGATCTTGACAATGTATCTATAAGTCATGCCCAATGAGGAAATGTCTAGGAACTCCATTTCTATTTGAATGTATTGATGCAAACAACTGTGGTATTTGAGGACCAGATGATGCTCATAATATTTCATACCAAATTTGGTGCCTAGGGTATGCAAAATATTGGTGAATTATGGTACGGTGTGGTCCCTTTCTTGAGGTAGGGTGGTCCATCTAGTGTATTGGTCCTCATAGCTTCCAACAAGGTAGTATTTTGATTTAATGGCATCCCAGAAGGAATCCCATGTAGGGGCCACCATAAAAATTGTAGATTCCTCCATGGTCCTTTGCTCAAAGTAAGTATCCCACTAGTCTTTCACATGGGGAACAATCTCGAGGAGTGAAAAAGTGATCTTTTCCCTATCGGAAAAATTGTGGGCCAAAAAATATCCTTCGAGCACATTCAACCATTTATCTACAACATTTGCATCTATCAGTGCTTCAAATAATGGAATATTAAAATTTACTTGTACCTTCAAGGGGGTTGCATGGCCACTTGATGAATATGCTTCTCCCATGGGCAGTCATCAAAGGATCTACATGAATTTGTCCATCATTTCTCTCCTTTGTTGCGCTAGGAATTCCTCGAACAAAATTTTAATAGGAACACTTTCTCCATCATCTTTCTATTCATCTCCCATGGGTTGTTGTTAGGCTCGATGCAACCGATATTTTAATGGCTCGATGGGTTAGAGTCCTGAATTCTTGTACCGAGACCTTGTTTGGGATATGCACAGAGAAAAATAAATGAAGAGAATATCGCTCTGATACCACTGATCTGGATTTAGGACAAGAATGAACTGATTAACATATTGAAGACAATAAACATAGAGATAGGAAGAATAACACAAATATCCAATGAACAATATCTTTTATTAAATAAAGAAATAGGCAAAAACTGTAAAACTACAGAACCGAAACTTGCTTGAATAGTGGTGGTTATCTCTGAGGAGAGATATGGTTTCTACGCACATTTGTCTGAGAAGAATGGATTACAATGAGGCTCCATAGGCCCTTTTCATATTACTCGTGAATTCCAAAACCCTAGACATCCAAAAACCTAACCCTAGAAGGTGAAACGCCAAAATTCATGTGGGCCCTATGTGTAAGTTGGTGTAATTTGGTACCTCAACATCCTAGGTTCATAAATTTTGCATACGACTTTCGTTTTAGGCACGTGATAGCCCATTGGAAAGGTATTTTAGAGAACTACAGATTGTGCCATCAGAATCTGAATTTGCCTATAGTCTCATTGTGGTAAGCCAAAAAAAAATGTTTAGGGGCCCAAAACAGCCCTGAAAGTACAACAAGATGTGCTGACATGAAAACATAAAAAATAAGCCAGTTGGATTAGGCGAGAGGCCACTCGTGTCCACCTAGAGAATGTGTGAGGATTCAAACAACTCTATAAGTGTAGAACTCATAATTATAAAGCAATACAAAAGACATGCTGAACAAAAATGGACACAAGGATCCAGTTGGAATAGGTGGGTGGCCATCAATATCCACCAAGATTAGTGAACCCGTTGTTCTTATCCAAGCCCACACCCATTAAATATTCAACTCTTGAACTAACACACTCCATACTTTGGTGTGTGCCCCTAACCTTGTGTGTTCTCTTGTGCCGATAATATTGACTCCTTGTGGGTGTGGCAATGGAGTCATCCAACCTCTCCAGTGTGCCCATATTGTCAAGGGTAGATGGGTCCACTCCTTTGACATGTTCCCAAGTTACCCCACCCTTTCCCAAATGCAGCCCAAGTATCTATCAAACATTTTGAGGAAAGTAAGGTGTGTACCCCTTTGGTGATGCACACCACCATCATTCACCTAAGGTGCTCCTTCTCATGCCCAAATGTCTTCGTTCATCCAACCAATCGCTTCCTTCATTAAGCTCTTTGTCCATTCTATCCTCAAATCTACCCAAGGAGGATGCATGCTCAGTGGGTTTCATGGGATACCTTACACATACCTTCATCCAGTTGAGAGTATTTGAGGAAATAACATTTACTTTAGGCACTAATCATGTACCAATCAAGTACAATAGTTTATGTACCTAGACAACAAATAAACTTCATATTTATGATGGATTATTCTATGTACCTAGAGGCTTATAAATTATGCCCAATGATTTTTCACTCTAAATCCTTTTAATGAAAACATATGTTGTTCATTAGGAGTAGACATGATATTTTCTAGGGAGATTCATTCTTGACACTATGGTTTCTACATGGCAGGCAGACTGACCAAGGAAATTTGGGCGAGCAATAGTCTCTAATCTTGAAAATTGATTTTGATAAAGAATAATATGAGGTTTATTTGTGTTTGATCTCTACCATGGTGAAAACTCTATTAATCAATGAGTGAGTTTTTTTTTGTGAAGAAGACCGTACCTTATTTATATATCTTTACTATAGATGCTTTGGGTTATTTTTTGGAGGCCACCCATATTTCTACTGAGATTCATGGAGATACTCTCTTATGATGCTTCAGGTGCCATAATCAATGCTCATAAAATAAATTTTGGTTAGTAGGTTTGGATACCCTGTATATTGGATCCTTATTACTTGGTCTTATAATTGTCCTCGGGTTATAAAACTAAAATTTTAAATAAATTAAAAATAAAAACTTCACTAATCATTTTACCTAAAAAATTCAAAAATTACTAATCAATTTATTGTTAATAAAAGTTTTTGTTTTTACAAGATGAAGATGAGAATATATTTATACCCTTCCACCAATTCACACCTCTTCCTTGTGAAGTAAAAATGCATTGACATTATTTTGTATTTTCTACATGATGGTAATTAATACTCATTACTAGGTATTTTGCGCATGTTTGGTAAGTAATAGTCATTATGAGTAGGCATGTCTTTTGTGTGGAACTATCTTATTTTTAATCTTTATTATCCTTACTAATTCAATGTTTCACACAAAATTTATATGTACATAAAAGTAGATTGATTGAATTTTTTTTAGTTGATTTATTATATACACAACTACATACAACATTTAATACTGTCTAACAAAGATATTTATGATCACTCACATATCTATGGTATCTACCTAGTCACACATATTTAGAAATTTCTTATTTTTTTTTCATTTATGAACCTTATGCTTCATCCATCCATTCACACATGCCTTCCACTAAAATATAGCTTATTTTCTACTTATTTGGGTAATTAATATTCATTATAAGCCTTAATAATCCATCCATTCACACATGCCTTTCACTAAAACATAAACATAGCTTATTTTCTACCTACTGGGTAATTAATATTCATTATGAACCTTACTAATCCATTTACACATGTTATTCAATTTTTTTTCCACACAAAAATTTTGCAAATTATATTAGAAGTATAATTTTGTTCTATGCTGGAGAGGTTACATAACAAGGTAAATCGAAAAAAAAAAAACTAGAGAAAAAAATATAAGTAAAATCCATGTAGCTCTTTGCAAAAAATAGATAAATCTATCTGCCAACATAGTAAAGGATATGCGAAATGTCAGCGCTAATAATAAATTTGTAATTTTGTCCTCTGCTAGGAGGATAGATTTAGAGACTCATCAGGTCTTTAATAAAATAGTAGTCGGATGTCCTAAAATAGATTTAGAACATGTGTGGGGCCCTTATGCCCGTCCATCGAGAGATTATAGGTGATGTATCCAACTTTCTTCTTGGGCGCAACCTTGGAGAGTAAATCAACTTCTTTGTTGTTTTCACGATAAGCATGTTTGAAGTTTAACTTAGTGAAAGATGATTGGAGTTGTTGGATCCTTTCCTTCCAACAGAAGAGGTGGCGACCTGTAGATTGTTTTTATTTTTAAGCGAGTCTATGATGATGAAGAAGTCTCCTTATAGTAGAAGTGAATCTAGATTTAGTCTGGAGGCCAAAAGAAGAGAGGCTGAGGTGCCCAATAATTATGCCCTAGTGTTGGTGCCCTATCCACAATTAAATGTCCATCTCCAATGAGTATTTGTGGAGACATGTATCACTCCTCCTGCACCACTCTGCAAACCATTTGATTGTGATGCTCCATCGAACTAGCCTGTGGGAGTCCTCTCCGAGATGGGGGTCTTGTGCTTGGTTATTTCCCCCATAGTTCTTGGGTGGATGGCAGTCGAGGTGTTGTGTAGGCCAAGCAATTTATAGGCCATAGAAGTGGCTAAAGGTGGTCTATTTTCAAAGATGAAGTTGTTTCTGTCAAGACAAATAAATTAGTAGACCATAGGGGGAAGATTTAAAGAGTGATGGATGAGTTTATACTAGTTCTCAAAACAATATGCTCAAATAATTCCATCCTAGATGTAGTTTACGTTGAGTGTTGTTGTGATGTTGGCCCAGGATGGTAAAACGTAGTGGATGAAAATATGCTGAGGAGATTTCTCTTCATGGTTGTAGAGATGACAAATGTTGGGGCTGGTCCATCCTTTTTTTGGAGGACATCCAAGGTATTTGTCTTGTTTGCAAGGGATAGCCATATGAAGAGTTTTAATTTGAGAGGTAAGTTCCAAGACAAACAGTGTCTCTGAGGTTAAACCAAGTGCAATTTTAGATTTCCGTGAATACATTTTGAGCTTTCACTTGCACACTGTAAAATATGCTTAGTACCCATTAATGTATTTAATGGAATATAAAATTGATTAATCAGCTTTGTTTATAAATTAAATATATAAAATTGATTAATCAATTCAATTTATAAATTAAATAAAATATTGAATAGGTAGTTCAAACTTTGTTTGAGAGAATTGAGCAGATATTTACAGGGAAAGGCCTACACCTATTGGAGATGGGCACAATTAATGATCTTTTAATCTTAAATTTTAATCTGATGGTTAAGCGTTGAAGATGCTGGCATATTATTAGTCGTCCTCCAAAATCAATGAGTCAGATTTATTGTTGATAACTTCCTTGCATTTATAAATGCATCCATTAACCTATTTACTTTTTTACATCTACCTAATCATATTATAAAATTACTGTAAGCATATATAATTTCCATGTTTAGATAATTAAGAAAAAATAATATCTATGCCAGCCACATTTATATAATTAAAAAACAGTGGACACATACACACATTTCATGTTGATGCATGCATTAGTTTTATAAATAAACAATATATCTCAAGCTCATTACCACACAGGTTTCATATAGGTTTCATATTTGGAAAGGATTCGTTTATGAAGTGTGAACTGTGACATATGGCTTCATGCCCACTTCATGTCGTTTCATTTTGGGCAAGGCACATTTCATATGAAGTGTGAACTGTGCACTTTCTTGATGCCATGTCCTGAGTGTTAAATATAATGTATACTTAACAGTCTCACTGTACACTGCCAGCTCTCCTGGCCAGCTGTACTTTCTATTCTTGATTTGCTTGAGCCTATTTAGCTCAGCCATCTCCCATTGCATAGTACTTCTTCAGACTTGCTTCTTATTGTACTCTTCTTCATATATTCTAATATACTGTTTTATGTTCTATTCTTTTCTCTCTACATTTCTTGCTTCACAATTTATCATGGTATCAAAGCTACAGTAGTAAGCCTCTTCACACAGGCTGGAGAGAAAAACGACCCTAAAAAAACACAGAGCTTACACGAATCTTGAGAGCAATTCGACACAGACTTTTCACAAGGTTTGGAGAGTTGTCTGTCATACTCTCGAAAGATCCTCGCGAGAAACTTCCACGAGGAAGTTGTCTGCTTATACACTCAAAAGATCAGTGTAAGAAGCTCACGTGAGGTCACAGAGCGTACAACACTTGAAATATCGAGGAAGAAGAGAGTGCAGAAGAAGAAACTTTAAAGATTCTTGTAATTTTCAAGAATCATCAAAGATTTACGAAGAAGAGCTGCAGGAGGCGGGAACTCTTGAAGAATTCAAAGATTTTTTTTAAATTCGCTAAATATTCCTGCAGAAGGAAGAATCGTTTAAAGATTTATGGGAATTCTCTCAAATCTGTCAAAGATTGCAGCAGAGAACAAAGAACTTGTGAAATTCTTTCGAATCCTTGAAACATTCACAAATTTTTCTTCCACAGAAGAAAATTCCTTCAAATGCAGCAAAGATCGCATCTAATGCACAAAGAATAGCCATTGAGGCTGTAAGATTCGTCCTACGAATGGATCCAGAGTGGGAAACCAGTTCAGAAGGGACGAAGAGAGCGCGAAAAAGATGAAAGAATTTTAGCCGTCAGATCTTGCGCGAAGGACCGACAACCGTTGGATCTATGAGAAAATGCACGAGGTTTAGTCCTCTGAAGTGCACTGGAGAAATTTCAACTTTTGAAGTCGTGAAATCCTGAAATCATTTGGACCGTCTATTAAGAAACATGTGGTGATATCTCGGCATTTCGCTGACTCGCAAGGTGTAAAGGTTAGAAGATTGGTGGGAGAATTTGTGAATTGTGAAATCACGAGTCATTCTGGACCGTTGGATCGAGATAGATCGTGAGCCATCGATCTTATTCCATCACAAAATTGGGGATCAGGAGTTGGATGAGCGAAGGAGACTGCTCTCCAAAATCCCGACACGTGAAATCCTGACATCACGTGTCACGAAATCCTGAGAGGATTGTGAGTCGTCCATCTCAGAGGACAAGTGGCAGCAGATCCAAGCCATCACTCCATCGGCATTTTGGAGTTCGAGATATCGGAGGTCTTGTTGATGAAAGACACTCCATGGAGAAAGTCGTGAAATCGCGATTCACGAAATAGCGATAAGATCACAGCCGTCCATTTGTTTGGACACATGGCAGACATCGAGCAAACCATCGGCATCTCGTCAATCGGGGTTCTCAGTTGACAGGGAATTTAGAGTCGCAAGTCATGAAATCATGAAATGATGAGGACCGTCCATCTTGAGGGGATGCGTGGCGTAAATACGAGAGCTCCGAAAAATTCTTGAAAGGGGAGAGTCCATCGACACATCGGGATTCGGTAAATCGTGAATCCTGAGGACAAGGGATTGGGTTTCTTTATGGTGAAAACCCCATAAACGATCGGAGCTTTCCATTTTGAGGAGACACGTCGGTGATATCAGGAGAACCAATAGACACACTGGGTTCGACGTTTCGCAGATCCTGGAGACGACACGTCCGGAACATATCAAATCCTGAATTCGCGAGGAGAATTCAGGACCGTCCAATATAGGAGGATGCGTGGCAGAGATCAAAGCAATCGATAAATATCCTGAAAGGAAAGGTCATCCATCGTAAAATCGAGAATCGAGAAATCAGGGATTCCGTGGACAAGAGGTCCAAGGCATTTCGACCTTCGAAACCCCGAATCCTGATAAGAGGTTTGACTGCGTCTGGGCCGTCAGATCACAAGAATATCTCGACCGTTGATTTGTCCAAAGGAAAATTTCGCATTTCGGCAAATTATCCGACAAAGAACCGAAAAAGCCCATAGATCCTTAACATTAAGGCGCATGGTCACATTGTACGGTGATTAAGGCCAAATTCAAGGCCAATAAGCTCCCATCGGCAAATCGGTGTTTCCGCGATCAGAGATTGGCAAGACAAGAGATCGGAGGACTCCTATAACGAAATCTCGACGTCAGAATCGTGAAGCCAAAAACTCACGAAATCTTGCAACATAATGTTCCAAAATACCTGCAAGCTAGCAGCGGACCTAGGTTTAAGCAAAATAAAAAGGTAAATACGAAATTTCCCTCTATTTTTTTCTGCAAAATTTTTAAAAATATGACGTCGTCTAGCAATTTAGGACCAACTCAGGGTTCGATTCTTCTTGGAAAAAACTATGAGTTCTGGTCTCTTTGAATGAAATCCTTCTTGCAAGCACAAGAGTGTTGGGATCCAGTGGATCATGGATATGTGGAACCAGATCTAGGAGGCCTGTTTGTCATGACTAATCAACAGAAAATTGCTCAGGCAACTCAGAGAAACAGAGAAAATAAAGCTAAATTTTGGATTCAAAATTCTGTGGATGACTCGATTTTTTCAAAAATCACAGGCGCTGGTACTTCAAAACAGACCTAGGACATCCTTAAATATTCCTACCAAGGAAATGACAGGGTCAAAATAGTTAAAATCCAGACCTTGAGGACGCAATTTGAGACTCTAAGGATGACAGAATCCAAAAATGTGGATCAGTTCATGACTAGAGTCATGGGCATCGTGAACCAGATCAGATTGACTGGTGAAACCATCACTGATCAATGCATTTTTGAGAAAATCCTCAGAAGTTTACCCAATAAATTTGAAATGGTGGTAACAGCAATCCTTGAATCCAAGGATCTGTCAAGTTTTTCAATAGATGAATTAATTGGTTCTCTAGTGACACATGAGACTAGACTGCATCTCACAGATGAGTCAATCTCCAATGCTTTCAAAACTCAATTCTCCTTCAGCAGAGGGAGAGGCAGAGGAAGAAGCATAGGTCACCAAGGAAGAGGGAGCAATCAAAGTAACCCTCACTCCAGTGGAGGCAATAGACAACAGTATCAAAATCAAAATTTCCAAGGTCAAAGCAACAACAACAAAATCAATATCAGAATTTCCAGCCTCAAAGAGGCAGAGGGAGAAGATCAAATGAGAAATCAAGCATACAATGCTATTACTACAAGAAGTATGGGCATTATGAATCTGAATGCAGGAGGAAGCAAGCAGATCAGCACTTAGGCAGATCACATGTGTCAAATCACACGGGAGAAAACTCAAGAGGTATGTTTCTTTCGTGCCACAAGAATGAAGAACAACCTAAAGATCTTTGGTTGCTAGACAATGGATGCAACAATTACATGACAGGTAACAAAGAATTACTTTCATGCATTGATTCTTCAATCTCATCTGATATTACACTTGGAAACGATTATTTAGTCAAAGTTCAAGGAAAAGTAACTGTTCCTATTCTTACTAAATAGAATGTAAAGAAAGACATAAACAATGTCTATCATGTTCTAGATCTGAAACATAATTTGCTAAGTGTAGGACAACTCATTGAACATGGCTATAAGGTACTTTTTGAGGGAGCATCTTGAAAAATATTTGAAAAATACCAAGCAGAAAATTAATTTATGAAATACATATGACTCCGAATAGGATGTTTCCCCTTACCCTCAGAACTACAAATCCGATTCAACCATATGCACAGAGTGCATCTACCCTAAATGAAACAATGGTTTGGCATACAAGATTTGGACATCTACCATTTCAGAGTCTAAGTCTTCTTCAGAAGCACTCCATGGTCAAAGGTCTTCCCATCTTTAAAGAGAAAATTCCCCCATGTGAGTCTTGTATACTTGGAAAACATAAGAGAACTAGTTTTTCACAGTCTTCCAATCAAGCCAAACAACATATTGAACTTGTTCACACTAACCTATGTGGACCAATGCAAACAGATTCAATAGGTGGTAGCTTTTACTTTCTAACGTTTATTGATGATTTCAACAAAAAAATATGGATCTATTTTCTCAGACACAAGTGTGAAACTTTTGCAAAATTCAAAGAATTCAAGGCAGAAGCTGAAAAACAGAGTGGCAAATATATCAAAGCACTCAAGTCAGATGGAGGAGGAGAATACAACTCTAGAGAATTTGCAAAATTCTGCAAATCACAAAGCATTATTATGCAAACAACAGCCAGGTATACTCCACAACAGAATGGAGTGGCTGAAAGGAAAAATCAGACAATAATGAATATGGCAAGAACACTTCTTAAAGAGAAAAGTTTGTCAAGTAGGTTTTGGGCTGAAGCAGTAGCATGCTCAGTTTATCTCCTGAATAGATCTCCAACCACCAGTCTAAAGATAAAAGTTCCCCAAGAAACATGGAGTGGGACAAAGCTCAATGTTGCACACCTAAGGACATTTGGATGCATAACATATGCTCACTTACCTTCCGAATTAAGGAAGAAACTTGATGACAAAAGTGAGAAATGTATTTTCACTAGATATAGTGAAACATCTAAAGCTTACACGCTTTACAATCCAATCACCAAGAAACTAATTCTCAGGAGAGATGTAAAATTTCTGGAAAATCAATTCTGGAATGATTCAAAAAATCAGCAGATGGACAGTCAAAATCCATTGCTGCCAAGTTCTAAAAACGCATAAAATTCAGAATAGCAAGTACCTCAAACTATTCCTCCAAGATTGCAGGTACAAAGACAACCTGAAAATTCTTAGGATAACTCAACTTCCAGCAGAGAATCATTCTCTAAACCACAAAATCAGAGAACTCGAAGTTTGAGAGAAATCCATC
>JASDQU011376132.1:3740-33758 GCA_032191745.1 Picea mariana
TTACATGCACACACACAATATAAAGTTCCATTCTTTTCCTCAATAAAATCTTTAGCCAGACTCTTTAAGAAGGAGGCAATATAGGCCGTCACTCTTAAAAGTATTCTAAATATGGTTTTTGAGCGACTTGTCCATGAGCCCAAGCAGGCCAAGTGTTGTAACCATGCTCTGATACCAATTTGTCACACACCCATGGTGGGGTGTAAAAATTTCATTCTCCTTACAGGAATAATCCTCTCTCCACGGTCTCTAATTTGGAAAGTCGGGGGACTAGCCCCATTTTTCTTTGACGACCATCCTATATGATCGCGGTTTATGACTGAATGCCAATCACGTGATTGCGGGTGTGGACAAGGGTGGTTTGAGTCCAACTTCTTGTCTCCCTGCAATTCACCATGAGCCACCACGTGTCCGTTTCTCAATACCGTGGTTCCGATTGGAGCCCACCCTCTAACTTTTAAATTCCAAGCACTTTCTATCCCCGCAATTCAACGTGACCTTTGATCTCACGATCTTGACGGTACTTCTGAACCGACGATTCAGATTTGTCCATTTTTTAAAATCAACAGATGTGATTTTGTTCGGGGGTTCGGCGTTTGGAGTTTTCAAATCTCAAACCTTGCTTTCTCTGCAACAACTATCTCCCAGAGTGGAATATTTGCTGACACTTTTCCCTCTAAAACGAACGGTTCATATGGACTCCGGTTCTCCGGGATTCAAGATTTCTTGTTTAATACGTTCTCCTTCTTCCAGAGTGATTTCTCCCGGAGTGGCAGATCGTTTTCCACGCATCCTCTCCAAATAAACGACCTTGGTCCTCTTCTGGACTTTGGCACCTTCCAACCATGACTAGATCAATGACCTTCAGCTCCCTTCTCGATCAGCGGTCGAGATTCTACTTCAGGACTTCGATGCTTTCACCCTCTACTTTCCCCGGAGTATTCCGTAACCGGAGTTCTAGATCTGACGGCACGTGTCCACCTCAATTCGATGGCTCTCATCCACTTCAGGACTTCGGTCTTCGAAAATCTCAAACCTCAAACTCTCCTTGCTCTGTTTCTTTCAGAACGTTCTATCCAAAGTTCACAATTTGATGACATGTGCCCTCTGGATCTGATGGTCTAGATTTTATTCGGGTCTTCAGGCTTCAGACCTTTCAAATCTCAAACTCTCCTCGCTCCGTTTATTTCGGAACATTCTATTCGAAGTTCGCAATCTGATGACACGTTCCCTCTGGATCTTATGGTCCATATTTTATTCAGGTCTTCGGGCTTCAGACCTTTCAATTCTCAAACTTCACTTTCCCTCTAAGTATGTGGATTTATGCCATGTTTCCCCTTTGAATCAGACGGTCGAGAATTACTTCGGGTCTTTACCCGAAGTCCACAGATTCATGCCACCTGTCCTCTGGATCTGATGATTGGGATTCACATAGGATATTTACCTGGAGTCCACAGATTCACGCCAACTGTCCTTTGAATCTGCCGATCGGGATTCACTTTGTCTCTCTAGGCTTCAAGAGTTTCAACTCTCAACTGAAATTCTCGAAGTGATTTCTCTGTAGTTACTGATTTACTGACACGTGTCTCGTGGCAATCAATAGTCAGAATCTACTTTGGCTATTTCACCTTCTCCTGGTCCATGAACTTCCAGATTTGTGGATCTTGCGCCACCTATCCTCCTTGACGATGGAAGGTCCAAAATTACTTCGAGACTTCAGAACTTTGGCAAGTTCACTCTCTTGCATGTGTAAAGTGCTAAGGCTCATGCACCTTTCTTTGATCAGATGGTTGTTGATCCTCTACGCTGTGATCCAACGGTTACTGTCACTCCTCCTCCTGAGCTTACGAATTCCTATGACTTAGAAGATTTTTGTGGATGTTCAAAGGCCTCAAACTACATTCCTCCTATGGGCCCAACTATCTTGGGTCTCACTTTTTATCTTGAAAATTTTATCTCTTATAATCTTTCTGGTTCTCTCAGACCGACGATACCTAAGGACTCTGTTACTTTGTGGATTTCCTAAGTGGTTCACGACCATCCATCTCACAACTGTTCAAGGTCTGGCGATCATGATCCGCCCAATACCGAGGTGTCTGTTGATCAACGACTCATAGTAATTGCGGGGCCCCAACATGCATGCTCTTTATCAGAGAACTCAACCTCCGCAATCTAGAAACTACTCGCCCAAGTTGGTCTTAACCAGAGTCGTTGAACGACTCACCTTCATCTCCGCTGCCAAATCCTTAAGTCATCGGTGGTTCGGGTAACTTGACTATCGTTCAATTTGACATCTCAGAGCTTAGATCTCCAAAGGTTCCTAAACCTTCATGAGCTAACTCCTTTTTGAGCAGGGTTCCTAGACCTAGGTCATGTAGACCTTCGAATAAATCTTGGGCTATAATCCTCACTCTTAGTCGAGTTTGTAGTTAATGACTTAGGCATGAGTTCAAAGTCTCTCATAATACTGGTCTGAAGGAAACTCCTCCCTAACTTGTAGAACTTTAAGCTCTGAATCAGGGAGAGTTAAACTCGTGAGGTTACCAAAACGGTAGCTATGCCAAGACCCTTGCTTTGACTCTGGAACTGTGATGTAATTCCCTAGGGAAAGTGCCTCCGAGTGATTAAACTGGTGCATATGGAAAAAAAAGCATGAGTATGGGTTCTCAAGGGAACGAACGCATACTCATAACTTAATCATTTAATACATAAACCATTTATATACATAGAAATACTCACATGCATCCATTATTTCCAATTCAAAGCACAAGCCAAGAAAAACACTTATTAGAAACATAAAGCATGATGCGACTGCTAAAAGGGGTGTTTGTTTCCACCCAACCATAGGCTCAGTCACTCTGAATGGCTTTATCACTGGAATCCCCCGAGCATAAATCACGATGCTTTGAGATTCAATCTCTTTCTTCCAGCTCAACGGAAGTTAGGGATGAAGGTTACTCTCCTTCTGCAGGCTCAGTCTCTATTTTATGTGATCAGAACTCACTTTGATTTAGTATTTTTCTTCCTCAGACCTAAGAACCTCCGCTCTCGTCTCCGCACTCTTCGTATTCCCCCCCTGCCCACCACACTTCCTTTCTTTCCTTCCTCGACAAGATTGTGTGTGGCTCAAATTCCCAGTTCATGGTTAGGTCTAGAAGCCTTACAGATGGGAGGTCTGCCCTATCCCCTCATTAACTCTTGAGGAGGTCTTCCCAACTACCATCCTGACTGTAATTCATTCCTAGGTCAAAGGGTCGTTCTGATCTTGAGCAAGTAAAATATAGCATGGTACTAGTTCGGTGGAGGTTAACGCAACCATTCCTGGTCCCCTTCACCACCTTTCATTAGCATTCGTGGTCTCTCTTAGCACATCCCCTGTTCAACAGTCATGCAACACATATCCATTTTCTATTAAAATAACAGAATTTACATTCATCGACCTTTTATGCAAAGGTCCATCAAATCAAACATTCACACTTTTGAGTTTTCCATAGTTCGCTGGACACTATAGTTATATTTACAAATTGGGGGAAATAGGGTGTTACATGGAGCATCCTTCTGGTTGGAGTCAGATAATTCAAGGTTGGTGCTTCCTTGAATGTAATTCTTTGACATATAAGAAAAATATTTCATGGTTTTTTCCCACATTGGGTTTCCACGTAAAATTTCGGTGTATTGTCTATTGTGTGGATGTGTCTATTATCGTTCATTATGAATTGATGGATATTAATGTTTATGATGCAATAATATATTGATGATGAACTGATGAACATTGTTGAATAAGTTAAAATAACATACATTGTTGTTAAAAGGATTAATAAATGTTATATATTGCTCATTATCGACTCACCTCCCCCTCTCAGTAATCCAACATAATTTTTACTTTTGACTAGCGCTCTTTTTCTTTTTCATTCAGTTTTCTTTTGCATACCATCCAAAACTCACTCCCCACTCAAAATTCATAAATCAGTACCTTTCATTCTTTGATTGATAACTCACCTCCTTGATTTTTATATCAAGCTCTATTTCAAAACCGGTCTCTTTCCCTTCTTTCCTTTTCCAATCCTTTTCTTGACTTTGCGATCGAGCCTTCGTATCACCTCTTCAATTTCATTTGCAATTTTCCTTGGTTTGAACTTTTAAATATTCCATGTCTTTGATTGAAATTTGAACACTCCTCCATGACTTTGAACTCTTTCCTCAAATTTAGATCATTCTAATTTGTACATTGGCTCTGATTGTCAAAGTGGGACCTCATTTCATTTGTTTACCTCTTCCCTTGTTCCTATTTGAAAACTAGCCCCAATTTCCAAATTAGGTCCTTCCTCCTCAATCTTTTGTGTGGATGGGTCCCAATTTTGATATCGAACCCAATCTCCAAATCGGGCCCTCCTATCATTCTTTTCAAATGCTTCAAATATTCACCCCTTCCTCCCCCTCTGTTTGAACTTCTTTTAACTTTACCCTTTGTTTGAATGTTCGTTTACCTACTTACTTTCAAACTCGATTAAATCATGTTGAAACCTTTTCTTATCCTGATTCTCAAATCAAAACCTCCCTTCTTACTTTCATAGTCCCTTGGCCCAATTTGGTGATTAAGGCCAATCATCAAACTGGGACAAGCTCACAAAAGACTTGTAATTTGAATTATAGAAAGGTTCGATGGGACAATTTCTTTGATGTTAAATATAACCCATATGCTTTGTGCACTAATATAAAGCACCTTAGACGAATTCAAGTGGAATCAAATAGATAAGAAAAATACCCAAACAGTTAAAAAAGGACTTCAAACTAACAAAAGCAATTAAAACCCCTAGGTGACACATAATTATAGGAGGTTCGAACATACAAGAAAGAAAACAAACCCCGAGGTGGAACGAAAGGATTGCTAAATGGAGAATCTCATCTAAATTATTCATTTCAAAAGAATGGTCAATGTTGGAAAGTAAATGAGGAACCAAGGTATTGCCAAAAGAAAGTATATTTAGACTTAAAAAAAGAAAATGGCTATATTGGAATGAAACATTCCTTAAATCTTAAATGTCAGATAGCAACATTCATCAAGGCTTATGTGGCATCGCACATGAAGAAGGTGGATCATGCCTGACATTAAAGGGTCTCTATGCTTGGAATAACAATGGTTATGTCACATTCCCATGTACATCTTGGTTGGTTTATGTTAAATTGTTACATTCTTTCAATGGATATGCCACATTTGAATGTTCATAAATGGTTAGGTTGCATTGCAAAATACATCAAGGGATATCTTCACTATGTTTGTCTTTTGTTGGTAATGATTGACTATTGACTCACAATGGTTAGGTTTGGTTGACCAAAGTTGACTATCAAAAACATTGGGTCACTTTCGTAAACTACAATTTACATTGGCTATGTAAATTCAAAATTAGGCCACATTATGACATTAAAAGGTTGAATTGAAGAAAATGCAACATTGTGACATTATGGGTGGTTGAGCCATTATAGTTGATGAAAGTATTAAGTCACATTTCGATAATAAAAGGTAGACTAAAATGTTATTTCACATTGTGACATTATGAGTTTCACCTCAATATTATGAAAGATTGTAACATTTAAGTACAATAGTTAAATATCAACAATACACACAACATTCTTAGAGGTAAAAAATAAGTAGAGTATTCAAAAAAAATATATGAACATGTGTAAGCTTGAAAGAAAAGGGTGACCAAAAATGAGGAAATATAAATGTGTAAACATCCCTCTATGGTTGGTTGGGTTTTTGATGCAGGAGCATCCTGCCTCCAAAACCAACCTTGTTTGACTAGACCTAGGGGTCTTGAGTTTGTTGTTTAAATGTTTGAAATTCCTATGTTTTATGGAATTCTAGAAGAATGTATAGGATTGAGATTTGATTGAGAATGTATGTAATTTAGCTAGTTCTCAAGAAAGGTGAGGCTTATAAGATATTTTAGGAATTCTTGAGTATTTTGTGGATTCTAGAGGGATCTTAGGATGTAAATTAGGCTCTGAACTGAAATTGGTTTTAATCTTGTGTGTATATATGAATTATAAGTCTACATGCATATGTGTGGCCAAATGAATGTAGAATAGGCCAAGGAGAGTGGCCAATCGACTGAGGAATTAGGCCAGAGAAGGAGATGCGAAAAGGCCATTAAGAGGCCTTATGTAACTTATATGTATAGTCTTGTATGAATGAGGAATGAAATCACTCTATTTCAAGTGTTGCATGGAATTGGTGTATCGAACCTCCATAAAGTGTGTGAGTGATTAAATCTTCGATAGGTTGATTGATGCAGGTTTTAATATATAAATAGTGAGAAATCCCTCTTAGTATGTATGTGCAAATTCCAGAATTAGAACATAGTATTTTTTGTAGGTCGGTTCGGGTTGAGATCGACCATCGATCATCGAAGAGATCGATGTTCCCATTGTGATTATGAATTGGTTGAGTTCGTATATTGGATCATTGGAAGTCAGCACGAGCAGAGATCAAGTATCATTCTTCATGTAGGTCGAAACATGATTTAACCTCTTTATAAAGGTGTCACAGAACAGTAACCATTGGATTCCATTGTGATCTATACCAGTTGTAGATACTCATCAAATTGGAAACAGACAAGGAAGAGTGAAGTTTAGAAATTTCAACTTCCGACAATTCGAGGAAGGAAGCATATATGATTGTCGAGCCCAAAGTAAGTTCAAAATCCAACAGTGAGATCTGATAATTAAGGTGTTTGACAGTTAAGCATATGATCAGAACAAGGAGGACTTAAGTGCAAAGAGAACTCCGACAACCTGGTGTTTGATACAGGTGGCACTCATTCATTGAAGAGGAATATCAACAGTGATATGTAGCACAGTGAAAGCGTTATGGAGAAAAGGATATAACCGTCCATTCAACCAACAAATCAACAATTTAGAGGAAATGGGATTGAAGAAAGTGCTCGAGAATTAATCTATTGGATCAAACTGGGAGAAGAGCAAGTGTAGGAAGAGTTAGATAGTCTGATAGCAACATACGTGAACACATGTATGCAACCCCTCAAAGAGTGACATGTGTTGCCTCGATCTATGACTTTCACATACTCCAACTACTAAATGGACATTGACATGTGGCCTACACTTTTTGTACATATAAAGACACATACCATACAGATTCTACAGAACACTTTTTTTTTAGATCCCTAATTTCCTTTATATATAAAATGACGAAATTGTCGGGGGCAGGTCAGTTTCCCATGAAAGGCATGAGCGACTGTGTCAGGAAGATATTTTTGTTTTATTTTGCTTTTGGTTAAATTTTCGTATGTTTCAGAGTTTTTTCAGGAAGTTGAATTTATTTAGGTGTTTATGTGGGAAGGGTCTCATTTATACCAGTGAATGCCAAGATTTAAGTAGATATTGTTGTTGTATTTAGAGTTTTTTTTGAAATACTCTTAAACATGTTTCATTTGAACAATTGAATGTGCCAAATTTAAGTAGATATTTTTGTTGTATTTAACTGTTTTCCAAATACTATTAAATCCGTCTGTTTCAAAGTTGTTCAAAAATCCATTTATGTATTCAGAAATGCATTTTAAACAACACCAAATTATTATTTCACCCAAATTTATATCACCAAATTTCAATAAAATATACCAAAACGCTTGTTAAGTTGACGCGCTTTGTCGTATTCTCCGTATTGTCGTGCAATTTTAAAAAATTAAAAAAAATGGGATTAGGTTACCTCCGGAAAACACTTCTCTCATGCGGGATGGGAGCTATCTATATATACTTCATGTTAGGTTAACGCGCTTTGTAGTATTCTTCGTATTGTCGTGAAATTTTAAAACATAAAAAAGATGGGATTCGGTTACCTCGGGAAAACACTCCTCTCACGTGGGATGGGAGCTATCTATATATACTTCATGTTAAGGTTAACGCGCTTTGTAATATTCACCATATTGTTGTGAAATTTTAAAACATAAAAAAGATGGAATTAGGTTACTCGGGAAAACACTCCTCTCACGCGGGATGGGAGCTATCTATATATCGGATGACGAGGTGGTGTGGATTTCAAACCTCTAAGAACTCAAGTCATTGCAACTATTGCGGTAAAGCTCTATTGTATCTATGTCTTTTCTGTGGCATTTTGGGGAGATGGCCGCTTCCTCACAAGTTTATCAGAATACGCGAAGGAGAGATGACTACTGGAATGGCGGATTCATTTTGCCAAACTATAAGAGAACTTTGGACAATGCTCTCCTGTCGTTGCTGGAGCAGATCGATGATATGGATAACAATGACAGCAACCCAGAAGAGACCGACGTTATTAATTATCTGGAAGATGAAATTCGATTGAAGGCCCAAACAGATCATAATATTGAGTCCACCGATGACACGGGTTCAATTAAACAAGGCCAACTAACTGCAGACGGGAGTAATGAAGCGACCTCCATGACGCCTGATATAGGGGAACTGACGTATTACGATGGTGTGGGCGCCGAGCTTGGTTTCGTAGAAGACCTAATTACTCCTCACGAACTTGGAATTATCATGAACCATATGCATGGAGATTCAATGGCCCATATTATGTATTCCGATGCCGTGTATGGCTATGCTGAGACTACGGAGGTTTTTTATGGGTYTYTGTGGYAGGATGATATTTKGCATTTGAACKAACATCCRGTCMTTCGAGATGATTWGGAATCRCCACAGCAAGAAGAGTTCGGAATTAYTAGTGGAGTCCAGTWTTATGACGTTTGGAACGACACTACAACAATYCAATGTGTGAACGAAAATGACCAAGGATTGTAATGTACAGACTGAAGAAAGACTTTGGCTGGTATTGAAAGTCAAAATCATGCACAAAGCCGAAAATTAGTTTTATTTTCATGGGAAAATAGCTGTATTATGTGAAGGGTTAACTGTTGGGAATTGATGCAATTTGGGTATTGGTCCTTTTAAATTATATTCATTATTATTATTATAACTAAATTAATTTGGTAACTACAACTCAATTATAATCCGTTTCACTGTAGGAACATCTCTTTCATGTATATGTACAGGTTTATTCATTTATATGTATGATATTCTTTAATTACGCTGAAAGGCGTATACCTATTGACAATGAGCACAATTAATCAGCTTTTAATCTAAAATTCTAATCTGATGGTTAACAATTGAAGATGCTGGTATATTCTTAGTCGTCCTCCCAAATCAATGAATGTGATTTACTCTTCATAACTTCCTTGTATTTCTGAATCCATCCGTTACCCTGTTTACTTTTTAACATTTACCTAATCATATTAAGAAATTACTGCAGCACTATATGATTGCCACGTTTAAATAATTAACCTTTCAGATTACCATTTAGATTTCCTCAACTGTCCATATGTTTCATTTTCTGGCTGCATGTGCGTTTCATTTTCTGTACGTGTTTCATTTTCGCCACGGATTTCAACTGTCCGCCCTTTCGGCGTTCTCAGCTGCGAGTTAGCGGCTGTGCTAGTATATGTTAATTCAATATGATATATGTTACAAAATATATATATATACTAACAATAAAATATTTAATTTTTATTTTTATATAAAAAATTATAAAATGAGATTATATTGATTATTAAAAAAATATAAAGTAATTTTATAAAATTGTTTTTGTTTTTTTACCCATTTATAATATTAACGACAAGATTGAGATAAATGATCTGAAATATTTATGTTAGCTAATTTTTCGAGGGGTGGGGTGGACGTTATAACACACTCTTTATCCATAACTCTTATCCATAATATATAAATCAAAATAAAATAAACACAAAACATCCATTTTTTTACTGGTAAACTTAAAACAATTATGTGATTATATTGAACGGCTCTCTAAACGGTCTTGGTTCTAATTACGCCGAAAGGCGTACACCTATTGACAATGGACATATTTAATAGAGTTTTAGTGCTTAATAAGTTTTCTATGGACAAGATTAAATATGGCTGGAATATTCTTAGTAGTCACACAAAATAAATGGTTGTTATTTCAATCATTAACTTCCTAGCTATTATAAAGACATCAGTTTATGTGTTTACTTTTTTACATTTACCTAATCATATTTAAAAATTACTTTGATAGCTAACCGATTAACTTCCTAGCTATTATAAAGACATCAGTTTATGTGTTTACTTTTTTACATTTACCTAATCATATTTAAAAATTACTTTGATAGCTAACCGATTGTCACGTAAGTGATTAACATAAATTAAAATATTAACACCAGATAAATGAAGCCCAACAGTTTATTTGTTAATAGATAATAAAATTTAATATATTCTTTTAAAGATTCATTTCATCTTCTCAGCCTTTCGATGTTCACCGGCAGCTATTTTGCTGCTGTGTTATTTCTATTATAACAGTCAATGTCGAGTCGTAAGTATCAATGTCATTTATCAGCGCCATCATGTGAAATTAACATGAATTCTAATAAGTTAATTGCAACCCTATAATGGCGCTCATGTGAAATGGACAACAATGTCATTATACGGCTGTAATATTGACTTTATTTATACATTCAAAAATAAATTTAAATAACAGAAAAGTGATTCATTACTCTTAATTCTATAAAATATTAAAAAATCAAATAAATTACCTCTAGTTCAAACAAACACACAAAATTGGACCCTCTTTTCTTATCCGATAAAAAATAGTACATGTTAACGAAGGGTCACTAGAAAGTAAATGTAACTTTAACCAAAAGCAAAACAATATTGGACTCTCTTTTCTTATCCGATAAAAACTCCGTACCTGTTAGTGGTTACGAAGGGTCACGAGGTTGACGGAAAGAGTTTCCACCCATTGAGAGTCGCAATAGAAGGGGTTCCGTGGCAATTCAATGGTGATCAGATTGCAGTGCTTAAATGGTTGTAGCCATGTCAATTATATGGTTGCAACCTGCCATATTGTTATAGGTCGAGCAGATTGGAACCAGATTATAACCATGTAAACTAAATTGTTTCAATGTACTTTATCGATCCCCTTGGAACTATGTAATTTATCGTTCGAACCATGTAAATTATATCCAACTTAGTTTCAAGATATCTCACATGGTTGTAGCCTACCTTTATATGTAGGGCAGGTTAGAATCAAGATCAAACCATGTAAAGTACATGGTTTCAACTTATTTTATCAATTACCTTGAAATGATATGTTTTGTTTTAATGAGGCAAGTTGGAATCAGTTAAATTACCTTTAACCTAGTTTTAACATGTCTTACAGGAAGGGTATGTTGAAACTAGATTTGGACAAGAAAGGCATATTGAAATTAGATTTGTATCATTTAATTTATGAGGGTTCAATTAGTTTTATCTATAAGGTAGGTTGGAACTATTAATTTACATGGTTTTAATCGACCATATCTATCATTTTTATAATAAGTTAGAACCATATAATTTACATAGTTCTAACTGTCTTTATGTGTTCTAACAAACCTTATTTGTAATAGATACAGTAGGTTACATGGTTCTAACTCTCTCTAACCATAATAGATAAGGTGAATCGACACTATATAAGAGTCATATAATTTGTATGGTTCCACCTTACTTGATTGCATGGTTCTAATTTATACTACCCAATTTACATGGTTATAATAGACCCTCTCTACTACTTCAAGATTTTTGGGCAGGTTTTAGTGGGGTGGATAATTTTTTCCATGTGTTGATGACGAGGAGGAGCCAAAGAATGATCCATAATCACTTAGAGTATGAAGAATGTTATTCACCAATAGGGATGCCTTTAAAATTTCTGAATAATTTCATAGAATAGAAACTTACAAATCAAGTTAACTCAACTCTAAATACTTTCATTGAATAGTAGCTTACAAATACTATGTTATTCCTATGCCAATGACTTAAAAGGAAAAAGGAAAAGGTACATCAACTTTGATCTACTCTTAATACACACAACTAGACAAACACTAGTGTATAACATTGATTTTTTTTTTTGCATTATAATCAAACATCAGTGTTGGAGATACTTCACACACACCTAGGATTTCTTCCTCCTAAGGTTTTCCCTATGTTTATAGGTCACTATTCAGTCTCTTATATTTTAGGGAGAATATTCTCTTCAGTTCACACTTCAATTTGATTAGTTGAGTGGAGTCTAGATGCCACATTGGGATTATCACCATGCAGCATTGGGATCATCACCAACTAATGTGAATTGTCCTTGCGATCATCAACATACTAGCACATTGCTAATGATTCCTTGATCTCCTCCTCACTTCATTCTATTTCAATATTTTCTAGATCAAATTCGGAATGAGGGTTCGGCTCCGTGTCTTTGACCTTGACCACCAATGATTGTTTCGAGCGACATTCATCGATGTTGTGCTAAGGGATTTTTTAGAAGTCACACTACTTCCTAGTGTCATTCTGCGTCTTCCCTCTACCCTTCTTTTCCTGTGTCTTGGATTGGTTGTTTGGAGGCTGCTGGTTAGGGTTGTCTTTACCATGCTTTGGTTTTTTCAGATTTATAGACCCGAACTCCCATTTGTTCTGGTGCCTAAATTTTTGCTTGATTTTGACAGCATATCGATAGGAAACTCCCAATGATGAGATGTTTAGGAAATTCATTTCGGTTTGGATGTACACATGTAGAGCCCCACAATATTTCAGAACCAAATGTTGCTCAAAATCTTTGGTACCCAGCTTGGTGCACAAGGTATGAAAAGTATTTGTGAACTCTGACACTATTTGGATATTCTCTTGCCGCATTGTGGTCCATCTCATGTATTGGTCTTCATAGTTATCAACAGGGTAGTATTGTTCCTTGACCGCATCCAAAAAAAAATCTCAAGTGGGATTGGCCCCATATATTCCATATTCCTCTATGGAAATTTTCTCCCAGTAATTTTTCCACCAATGTTTGACATGAGGTAGAGCCTTGAGGAGTGCAAAGGTGATATTTTCCCTGTCAGAAAAATTGTGAACAAAGAAATAACCTTCTAGTATATTTAACCATTTTTCTAAGGCATCTACATCTATGTGACCTTAAAATATGGGAATATCAAAATTAACTTGTACCTTGAAGGGAGAGATTCCTCCAAAGTGGCTTCTTGATGAAGATGCTCCTGTTGTTATCAGAAGGTGTTGAAGGATGTGTGCAAAATTATCCATCATTTCATCCCTCTGTCATGCGAGAGATTTCTCAAGCAACATGATAATAGAATTTTATGCTCCAACGTTTATCTTTTTTGCCACCATTGAGGGTTTCTTGGGCATGCGAGAGAAATTGTCCCCAAGAGAGACAATATCAAGACCCAACGTGCTATAGTCAGACCTCATCAAGGACATGCATTGAAAAACGATCAATATCATCTTTCTCTGATATGACTCATCCGGATTATTTTTAGAATGAAACGAAAGCAAAGATATTACAATTAAAATACACATAAAAATTGCCAAAAACAAAGAAATGCAACAATACATGATTTCTATTAATGAAAGAAATGTACAGAGACTGTAAAAATAGAGAGTGCAAGACTCTCTAGAATGGTGACATATTTATCTCTAAGAAGATATGTCACAACTATGCTCATTCACAAGAAGATGATTACAATGAGGCTTTGAAGGCCTTTTTATGATATACATGAATGCCAAAACCCTAGACATCCAAAAACCTAACCCTAGGAGATGAAGCGACAAAATTCATGGGGGCCCTATTGGGGTAAGTTAGTACATTAACTTCTTCGGGTCATAAATTTTGCATACAATCTCCATTTTAAGTGTGTGATGGCCCGTTGGAAAGGTCTTTTCGATAAATACGCATTATCCCATCAAACTTTGACTATGTCTACAATTTGATTGTGGCAAGCCAAGAAAACATTGTTTAGAGCCTCAAAATGACCATGGAAGTACAAAAAGATGTACTAACATGAAAAAGTTCCAAAATAAGTCAGTTGGAATAGGTGGGCGACCACCAATATCCACCTAGATGTTATGTAGGGATTTAGGACATCCTCATAATTGCAAAATCCACAATTATAAATAAATGTCCCCATTACAAAGAAACATGTTGATTTGAATACTGTCAAGATGAGCCAGTTGGAATTTGAAACAGGTGGGTGACCACCAATATCCACATGGATCAATGCATGGTACATGTTGGCACAAGTTGTTTCGTATAGTTTGATTGATACATGTTGCTACAGGTTTTTGGTACAGATTGACAGTGGTAGTTGTTTATTCAATGACAGTGACAAGTTGTCTACATTTGGCATTTATATTTTAGGGAGACATGATGGGGCAAGGAGAGGTGGTTGTAGCCACCTTCTAGTTGGAGTTGGAGAACCAGGGAGTTGGAAGATTCCTTCAGGTTGTAGAATGAAAATTAGGGGGTTGGAACCTCCTTCTGCTTGGAGCGAGAGAATTGGGGAGTTGGATCTTCCCTCAGTTTATATCTTGAGAAACTAGGGGGGTTGGAGTGTCACACACCCACGGTGGGGCGTAAAAATTTTGTTCTCCTTACAGGAAGAATCCTCTCTCCACGGTCTCTAATTTGGAAAGTTGGGGGACTAGCCCCCTTTTTCTTTGATGACCATCGTATATGACCACGGTTTATGACCAAACCCCAATCATGTGATTGTAGGTGCATACAAGGGTGGTTTGAGTCCAAATTATTTTCTCCCCATAATTCACCACGAGCCACCACGTGTCGCTTTCTCAATATCGTGGTTCCGATTGCGACCCACCCTCTAAATTTTAAATTTCGATCACTTTCTATCCCCATAATTCAACGTGACCTTTGATCTCACAATCTTGACGGTACTTCTGAACTGACGTCTCAGATCTGCCCATTTTTTTAAATCAACGGACATGATTTGCTTCGACACTTCGACGTTCGTAATTTTCAACTCTCAAACCTTGCTTTCTCTGCAACAACTTTCTCCTGGAGTGGAAGATCTGCTGACACTTATCCATCGCAAACAGATGGTTTAGATGGACTCCGGCTCTCTGGCCTTCGCGATTTCTTGTTTAATACCTTCTCTTTCTTCCGGAGTGATTTCTCCTAGAGTGGTAGATCATTTGCCATGCATCCTCTCCAAATCAATGGCCCTGGTCCTCTTTGGGACTTTGACACCTTCCAACCAAGGCCAGATCAATGGCCTTCATCTCCCTTCTCGATCAACAGTCGAGATTCTACTTCGGGACTTCGACGCTTTCACCCTCTACTTTCCCCAGAGTATTCTGTACCTGAAGTTCTAGATCCTGCGCCACACATCCACCGTAAATTGATGGCTCTCATCCGCTACAGGACTTTGGCCTTCAGAAATCTCAAACCTCAAACTCTCCTCACTCCGTTTCTTTTGGAACTTTCTATCCGGAGTTCATGAACTAATGACATGTGCCCTCTAGATCTGACGGTCCATATTTTCTACGGGTCTTTGGGCTTTAGACCTTTCAATTCTCAAACTCTCCTCACTTTGTTTCTTTCGGAACGTTCTATCCAGAGTTCACGATCTGATGACATGTGCCCTCTGGATCTGATGGTCCATATTTTATTCATGTCTTTGGGCTTCAGACCTCTCAATTCTCAAACTTTGGTTACCCTTGAAGTATGTGTATTTCTTCCGCATGTCCCATTTGAATCAGACAGTTGAGAATTAATTCAGTTCTTTACCCGGAGTCCACAGATTCATGCCACTTGTCCTTTGGATCTGAGGATTGGGATTCACTTCGACTCTTTACCTGAAGTCCACAGATTCACTCCAACTGTCCTTTAGATCTGACGATTGGGATTCACTTCAGATCTCTGGGCTTTGGGAGTTTCAACTCTCAACTGAAATTCTCGAAGTGATTTCTATGGAGTTACTGATCTGCTGACACGTGTCTCCTAGAGATCAATAGTCATGATCTACTTCGGATATTTCACCTTCTTCTGGTCCACAAACTTCCGGATTTGTGGATCTTGCACCAGATGTCCTCCTTGACAAGGGACGATCCCAAATTACTTTGGGACTTCGAATCTTTGGCAAGTTCACTCTCTTGTGTGTGCAAAGCTCTAAGGCTCGTGCACCTTACTTTGATCAAACGATTATTGATCATCTACGCTGTGATCCAATGGTTACTGTCGCCCCTCCTCTTGAGCTTCCGACTTCCTCTGACTTAGAAGAGTTTTGTGGATGTTCAAATGCCTCAGACTTCATTCCTCCTATGGGCCTGACTATCTTGGGTCTCACTTTTTCTCTTCAAAA
Organism: Picea mariana; assembly: GCA_032191745.1. Lineage (NCBI taxonomy): Eukaryota > Viridiplantae > Streptophyta > Pinopsida > Pinales > Pinaceae > Picea > Picea mariana. Next base: position 19,961 of record JASDQU011376132.1, read on the forward strand.
TGTTATCTCTTCTTATCTTTCTGATTCTCTCAAACCGATGATACCTAAGGACTCCGTTACTCCACGGATTTCCTAAGGGGTTCACGACCATCCATCTCACAATTTTTCAAGGTCTCGTGATCATGATCCAACTGATACTGAGGTGTTCACTGATCGATGACTCAAAGTAATTACGAGGCCCCAACGTGTGTGCTCTTTATCAGAGAGCTCAACCTTCTCAATATGGAAAGTACTCGCCCAAATTGGTCTTAACTAGAGTCGTTGATCTTACAACCTAACGGGATCAACAACGTTAGTGAATTATGGGCCATGAACTAGCACATCCGCTACTTTCCCCTTCGCGCTTCGCAATGATTCCCCACCCTTGATCTTCGTTCATAGATCGATAATCCATAGTGATTACGGGGTTCAACCTCTGTAATATGGGAAGTTCTCACTCGACTCTAATCTAATCCTATTCGTTTATCTTCCATTCCTGACGAGATCAATGACATGGGTTGATTGCAGGCCGTAAACTATCATGTCCGCTAATTTCACTTTCTCACTCCCCAATGATTCCCAACCATTGATTAAATCGAGTGGTTGGTGTTTGATTCATTAAACCCAGTGGGTGTTTGAGTCGATCTGATGACCTGGATGGTCTCCCCTCCCATTAAACGGCTCGCCTTCATCTCTGCTGCCAAATCCATAAGTCATTGGTGGTTCGGGTAACTGAACTATCGTGCAATTTGACATCTCAGAGCTTCGAGCTCCAAAGGTTTTGAAACCTTTGTGAGATAAATCCTTTTTGTGCCGGGTTCGTAGACCCAGATCACGTAGAACTTCAGATAACTCTTGGGATATAATCCCCAGTCTTAGTAGGGTTTGTAGTTAATGACTTAGGAACGAGTTCAAAGTCTCTCAGACTACTAGTCTGAAGGAAACTCCTCCCTAACTTGCATAACTTTAAGCTCTGAATCAGGGCAAGGTAAGCTCATGAGGTGACCAAAATGGTAGCTATGCCAAGAGGCTTGATCGAACTCTAGAACGATGATGTAATTCCCTGGGGAAAGAACCTCCAAGTTATTAAATTGGTGCATATGGAAAAACAAGCAGAAGTATGGGTTCTCAAGGGAACAAACTAATACTCATAACTTAATCATTTAATACAAAAACCATTTATATACATATAAATACTCAAATGCATCCATTATTTCCAATTCAAAGCACAAGGCAAGAAAAAAACTTATAAGAACCATAAAGCGTGATGCGACTACTGAAAGGGTTGCTTGTTTCCACCCAACCATAGGCTCAATCACTCCCAATGGATTTATCACTGGCCACCCCCGAGCATAAAACAGGATGATTTGAGATTCAATCTCTTTCTTCCATCTCAACAGAAGTTAGGGACAAAGGTTTATCTCCTTATCCCAATACAAAAATAGATAGGGACGAAGGCTAATCTCCTTCTCCCATCTCAGTATCTATTTTCTGTGATCGGAACTCACTCTAATTCAGTATTTTTCTTCCTCAGACCCGAGAACCTCTGCTCTCGTCTTTGAACTCTTCTCACATCCCCCCTCTTCCCACCACGCTTCCTTTCTTGCCTTCCTCAACAAGACTTTGTGTGGCTCGAATTCCCAGTCTGTGGTCAGGTATGGAAGCCTTACAGATGGGCGGTCTTCCCCATCCCCTCATTAACTCTTGAGGAGGTCTTCCCACCAACCAGCATGACTGTAATTCATTCTTGGTTCAGAGGGTTGTTCTGATATTGAGAAATTAAAATCCAGCATGGTACTGGTTCAGTGGAGGTTAACGCAACCATTCCTGGTCCCCTCCACCACCTTTCATTAGCATTCATGGTCTCTCTTAGCACATCCCCTGTTCATCAGTCATGCAACACGTATCCATTTTCTATTGAAATAACAGAATTTACATTCATCAGCCTTTTATACAAAGGTCCAACAAATCAAACATTCACACTTTTGAGTTTGTCATAGTTCCCTGGCCACTATAGTTATGTTTACAAATTGTGGGAAATTGGGTATTACATTTCCATCCCCCTTAAAAGAACATCGTCCTCGATTTTCTATCTGTCAACATGATATATATGTACCGGAGTAAACAGAATTGGATATGTATGTCTCATGGCATCCTCCATTTCCGACGTAGCCTCATCTGGGCCAAAGTGTTCCCATTGCAACTTGACCTGTGCAATGGTTCGATTCCTGAGTGAGGTTTCCTTCCTGTCTAATATGCATTGGGGTTCTGGCAGGAATTCTCCCTTCAGATCCACTTGGATCAGAGACCAGTCAATTATATTATTAGGATCATGTACATATTTCTTCAATAATGAAACATGGAAAACGTTATCTACCTTTACTATGGGAGGGCGTGCTAGCCTATAGGCTATAGGTCCCACTCTATCTAAGACTTCAAAGGGTCCACAATACCAAGGTTCCAACTTGGCACATGCTGCCATTCTTAGGGAACTCTTCCTGGGTCCAAATCTGAGATAGACATGGTCTCCTGCCTTGAACTCTCTAGGAGTTCTTTTTCTATCGGCATAGCTTTTCTGTCTATTCTGAGAAATCTTCAAATTTTGCTTTATTTGAATCACTTGTTGTTCCCTTTCTTTCATCATGTAGGGTCCTATTGTAATTCTATCCACTAGATTATTCCAACTGATTGGAATCTTGCACTGTCTACCATAGAGGGCTTCAAAAGGGCTCATCTTCAAGGATTCTTGATAACCGTTGTTGTAGGAAAACTCTATCAATGGTAGGCAGTCTTCCCACTTCTTAGGTTGATGCATTACATGAATCCTTAGCATGTCTTCTACTATTTCGTTCATTGTTTTTGTCTGTCCATCGGTTTGAGGGTGATAAGCTATGCTGAACAACAATTTAGTCTCAAAACCATCCATTAGGGATTTCCAAAAACTTGAAGTAAATTTGGTGTCTCTGTTAGATACAATTTCCTTGGGCATGCCATGCAGTCTGAATATCTCCTTCGTGAAGATGTTGGCAATATCTATTGCATTGGAAGTTGACTTGATAGGGACGAAATGAGAAGACTTACTCAGTTTTTCCACCACGACCACGATGGCATCATTTTGCTTCGTCGACCTTGGTAATCCGGTGATGAATTCCATGGAGATGGTTTCCCATTTCCATTATGGAATTGGTAGGGGTTGTAACAACATTGTTGGATGCAGGTGTTCTGCCTTAACTTGCTTGCATTCTAGGAACTTAGCTAGATAGTCGGCTTTGTCTTTCTTCAATCCAGGCTAATAGAATTGTTTCCTAGTGGCCGTGATAATTTTATGATATCCTGGGTGACCAGTATATGGTCTCTTGTGTAGTTCATCCATTATGAACCTCTTCAATTCGTCATAGTTTGGAATATACAATCTATTTATGTAATTCAACAGGCCTTCCTCAAGCATCTGATAGCCTTCATACTTTAGCCCTGTAGGCTCTTGCTTTAGGTACGAGGTCATGGTCTTGAAGAATGCATATGATTCTTATGCATTCTTGACTCTTTCCCTGACATCCGTTTCACAACTGATTACCGCTGCCAGATGAATCATTTTTATACTTTTGCTAAGGGCATCAGCCACTCTATTTTCCTTTCCTTTGATGTATTTGATTTCGAAATCAAAATCACTAAGGAGAGCCATCCACCTAGCTTTCTTGGCATTGATTTTTGGTTGACCAAACAAGTTCCTCAACCCACAATGGTCTGTCATAAGAAAAAATATCCTACCCAGGAGGTAGTGCCTCCACATTTTTAAAGCATGTACTATGGAAGTCAGTTCTAGGTCATGGGTCACATAATTGATCTCATGCTCATTTAGTTTCCTGGACGCTTAGCAAATTACATGTCCCTCTTTCATAAGAACTCCTCCAAGTCCTTCCTTGCAGGAATATGTACACACGAGGAAATCATTATATGGGTCTGCAATCTTCAGTACAAATGCATGGGTTAGGAGGTATTTCAGTTCCTGAAATATTTCTTCACATTTTGATGTCCAAGTGAATTTAACCCCCTTTTTCTGAAGGGCAGTGATTGGACAACCAATCTTATAAAACCCTTTTATGAACCTTCTATAGTATCCTTATAATCCCATGAAGGATATGATATCAGATACATCCTTTGGGGTAGGACATTCCATAATAGATATGATCTTTTCAGGTTCTACTGCCACCCCTTCCTTAGAAATAACATGGCCTAAGTAATGAACTTTATTCTAGAAAAAGTCGCACTTGCTAAATATAGCGTAGAGTTGAAGCTCTCTTAGTACTTGAAGTACAAGTCTAAGATATTTTTCATGCTCCTCTCTTTTATTGGAGTAGATTAGGATATCATCAATGAAAACCAATACAAATTTGTCCAAAAATTTGTTGATTACATTATTCATCAAGCACAAAAAAGTGGCGGGGGCGTTTGTTAACCCAAATGAGACCACTACAAACTCATAGTGACCATACCTCGTCCTGAAGGTTGTTTTGTGGATGTATTCATCCTTAATTCGGACTTGATGGTATCCAGACCTTAATTCGATCTTTTAGAAAATGGAACCACCTCTCAATTGGTCGAATAAGTCATCGATTCTTGGTAAGGCGTACTTGTTCTTTATAGTTGTTTTATTGAGTTATCTGTAATCTATGCACAGTCGAAGTGTGCCATATTTCTTTTTCACAAACAAGACGGGCACTCCCCACGGAGATACACTGGGTTGGATGTAGCCTTTTTCCATCATCTCCTTTAGCTGTAGCTTGATCTCAATGAGTTCTGGCGTACTCATCCTATATAGCGTTCTATATGCTGTCACCGCTCCTGGTGCAAGTTCTATCGATAAGTCAATATACCTTTTCTGAGGTAGACCTTGTACCTATTATGGGAACACGTCCTTGTATTCTCTCAATATTCAGTGGTCTGTTAGGTTTGGTTTGTCATCCTCAACAGATTCCAACATCTGTATTGCATATAGAGGACACCCCTTTCTGCAATACTTATTCATTTGAAGAGATGATATTTGTCTTACTCAGACCAGATTCTGAATCCCTTGGAGGGTTGTCTTTCCCCCTTCTTCATTTACACATTATAAATTTTTATGGTAACAGTCCAACTTAGTTTTATAAGTAGCCAACCAGTCCATACCAATCAACAAGTCACAAGACCCGAGGGAAAGTATGTTAAGGGTCACTCGGGTAGGAAATTCACCCATGATGAATTGGCAGGATGGTATGACCTCTGCCACTTTCCTTTTGATCCCGGTGGCTAGTCGTACCAACCAGAACTTAACATGTCTAACTAGTTGTAGTTTACACTTATCAACAGTCTGAGGGGCCAGATAACTCAAATTAAAACCAGGGTCAATTAAAATAGAAACTAGATGGTTGGCGATCATACCTTCCAGCTCCACTACTGAAGCTTGGTCGTCGGATTGATTATTGTCCAAGGCTGCATAGATTCGTGGCATGATCCTAGCCACATCATTGACAATGGTATCTTCTTGGATATGGTATACTCTCTTCCTGTCTTGTTGTCTATGTGGACAGTCCCTCAACCTATGATATTCTCCACAACCCCAACATTTTAAGGGTTCTTTCTTTAGGTTATCAATCTTTCCTGGGACTGTCTTAAAAGGTTTATTCCCACTTTGAGAGGGGAAATTTTGATGATACACACTTCTAGTATGAAGGCTCATCCTAGAACCCTTTCCATAATTCTTAAATCTTGAGGATTTAAATCCCTTCTTCTTGAATCCTGAACTACTCCTTTTCTTCCAGTCCTCATGAGGTCTTGTCTTATTCCCAAAATTTTCATAACAATACCTCGCCTTCCAAATGGTTTCTTCTAAGGTCTTTGGTTCGTCAAACTCAATCCCATCCTGGTAGGTCTGAGGTAACCCACTAATGAATCGTTGCATTTTTACCTTTTCATATTTTATGTAGGGTACATACCTTAGTAGCTTAAGGAATTTATTGACATATTTATCTATGGTGAGCTGCCCTATCCTAAGTTCATAGAACTCCTTAGTTTTCACATCCATGTACTTCTCTGATAGATACTGCTTCCTGAAGTATCTCTCGAATTGTTTCCGTGACAATTCGTTCTCATGGACTCCTTTCACATTCTTAAGGTCTTCCCACCAGATGGAAGCCTTTCCATTTAGGTTGAAGATGGTTATTTGAGCCTTCAAGTTTTCAGAGTAGTCATGGACTCTGAAGTACTTCTTTTAACCAAGCAGCCAAGCTCCTCCTCTTATCCCTTCTTAATATCTCCATTGAAAGAGGGTGGTTTGGTTGTCTTGAACTCTTGAGGATCATGATTTTTGGAATGCTTCCGCTTCTTTCTTTTCCTTTGAGAATGTGAGCTAACTCTGCTACTAGAAGATCCTTAAGAGTTGCCAGCTTCCTTTCTAGAGGACTCCGTCGATGAGTGTCCCTTGCCTCTAGGTTGGGCTTTATTCGAGGTACTTCTCTTAGCATGGTCACTTATGGAGTCATGTTTTCAGATCTTAGGTGGACTTTGACTTCTCTTCTTATGTCGTCTGTCCCCATGACTGGTTGTGGGTTCATGCTGCAGCTACCTCTGTATGTCAGATGAGATTTTCAGCAAGATTGCGTTAATTTCTGTCTGTTTTTATTTCTCCTTTATCAATCTCTCGTTGTCAGCCTTGCAACTTTGTAATTCATCCCTGAGGCTCCTTACAGTTTCAGCCAAATCTGGAGGGGTTTCCACCACCCTCCTTTCATCAGATTCTTCATATCTATTGTGGGATCCCTCCCCCACTTCATGACACGTCACCATCCTTTAGTCTTTAAGTTTTCCCATGATTTACTGAATTCTCGAGTGCTGAAAAAAACACTTATTGTTAGTTAACTATTTATTAGTTTATGAACAATACATGGTTCAAATTTCTTACATGCACACACACAATATAAAGTTTCATTCTTTTCCTTCATAAAATCTTTAGCCAGACTCTTTAAGAAGGAGGAAATATAGGGCGTCACTCTTAAAATTATTCTAAATGTGGTTTTTGAGCGACTTGTCCATGAGACCAAGTAGGCCAAGTGTTGTAACCATGCTCTGATACCAATTTGTCACACACCCACGGTGGGGTGTAAAAATTTCGTTCTCCTTACAGGAATAATCCTCTCTCCACGATCTCTAATTTGGAAAGTCGAGGGACTAGCCCCATTTTTCTTTGACGACCATCGTATATGATCATAGTTTCTGACCGAACGCCAATCACGTTATTACGGGTGCGTACCAGGGTGGTTTGATTCCAACTTCTTTTCTCTCTGCAATTCACCATGAGCCACCACGTGTCCCTTTCTCAATACTGTGGTTCCAATTGCAGCCCACCCTCTAACTTTTAAAGTCTGAGCACTTTCTATCCCCGCAATTCAACGTGACCTTTGATCTCACGATCTTGACGGTACTTCTGAACTGACGACTCAGATATGCCCATTTTTTTAAATCAACGGATGTGATTTTGTTCGTGCCTTTGGTGTTTGGAGTTTTCAAATATCAAAACTTTATTTCTCTGCAATGGCTATCTCCCGGAGTGGAATATCTGCTGACACTTGTCCCTCGCAAACGAATAGATCAGATGGACTCCGGCTCTCCGGGCTTCAAGATTTATTTTTTAATACCTTCTCTTTCTTCCATAGTGATTTCTCCCGGAGTGGAAGATTGTTTGCCATGCATCCTCTCCAAATAAACGACGTTGGTCCTCTTCTGGACTTTGGCACCTTCCAACCAAGACCAGATCAATGACCTTCAGCTCCCTTCTCGATCAACGGTCGAGATTCTACTTCGACACTTTCACCCTCTACTTTCCCAGAAGTATTTCTTACCCGGAGTTCTAGATCTGGCGGCACGCGTCCACCTCAAATCGAAAACTCTTGTTTGCTTCGAGACTTCGGCCTTCGGAAATATCAAACCTCAAACTCTCCTTGCTCCATTTCTTTCAAAACGTTCTATCCAAAGTTCACGATCTGATGATATGTGCCCTCTGGATCTGATGGTCCATATTTTCTTTGGGTCTTCGGGCTTTGGAACTTTCAATTCTCAAACTCTCCTTGCTCCATTTATTTCGAAACTTTCTATCCAACGTTCACGATCTGATGACATGTGCCCTCTGGATCTTACGGTCCATATTTTCTTCAGTCCTTCAGGCTTCAGACCTTTCAATTCTTAAACTTCACTTTCCCTCGAAGTATGTGGATTTATGCCGTGTGTCCCCTTTGAATCAGATGGTTGAGAATTACTTCAGGTCTTTACTCGAAGTCCATAGATTCACACCACCTGTCCTTTGGATTTGATGATTGGGATTCACTTAAGATATTTACCCAGAGTCCACAGATTCAAGCTAAATGTCCTCTCGATCTGATGATTGGGATTCACTTTGTCTCTCTAGGCTTCAAGAGTTTCAACTCTCAATTGAAATTCTTGAAGTGATTTTTCCATAGTTACTGATTTACTGACATGTGTCTCCTGGCGATAAATAGTTAGAATCTACTTTGGCTATTTCACCTTCTCCTGGCCCATGAACTTCCAGAGTTGTGGATCTTGTGCCACCTGCCCTCCTTGACAATGGAAGGTCCAAAATTACTTCAGGACTTCGAAACTTTGGCAAGTTCACTCTCTTGCGTGTGCAATGTGCTAAGGCTCGTGCACCTTGCTTTGATCAGATGGTTGTTGATCCTCTATGCTATGATCCAATGGTTACTGTCACTCCTCCTCCTAATCTTCTGAATTACTATGACTTAGAATATTTTTGTGGATGTTCAAAGGCCTCAACCTACGTTCCTCCTATGGGCCCAACTATCTTGGGTCTCACTTTTTCTCTTGAAAATATTATCTCTTATAATATTTTTGGTTCTCTCAGACCGAAGATACCTAAGGACTCTGTTAGTCCACGTATTTCCTAAGGGGTTCACGACCATCCATCTCACAAGTTTTTAAGGTCTGGCAATCATGATTCGTCCAATACTGAGGTGTCTGCTGATCGACAACTCATAGTAATTGCGGGGCCCCAACGTGCGTGCTCTTTATCAGAGAGATCAACCTCTGCAATCTAGAAAGTACTCGCCCAAGTTGGTCTTAACCAGAGTCATTGATCTTCCAGCCCGATGAGATCAATGATGTTGGTGAATTGCGGGCCATGAACTAGCATGTCCCCTACTTTCCCCTTCGCGCTCCGCAATGATTCCCCACCCTCGATCTTCGTTCATAGATCGACGGTCCATAGTGATTGTAGGGTTCAACCTCCATAATCTAGGAAGTGCTCGCTCGAATCTAGTATAATCTTATTCATTGATCTTCCATTCCTGACGAGATCAACAATGTGGGTTGATTGCGGGCCATGAACTAGGATGTCCGCTAATTTCACTTTCGCACTCCATAATGATTCTCAGCCATCGATTAAATCGAGCGGTTGGTGTTTGATTCGTTAACCCCAATGGGTGTTTGAGTTGATCTGATGACCGGGATGGTCTCTCCTCCCGTTAAACGACTCACCTTCATCTCCGCTGCCAAATCCTTAAGTCATCGGTGGTTCGGGTAACTTGACTATTGTGCAATTTAACATCTCAAGGCTTAGATATCCAAAGGTTCTGAAACCTTCGTGAGCTAACTCCTTTTTGAGCAGGGTTCCTAGACCCAAGTCATGTAGACCTTCAAATAACTATTGGGATATAATCCTTGCTCTTAGTTGGGTTTGTAGTTAATGACTTAGGCAAGAGTTCAAAGTCTCTCATAATACTGGTCTGAAGGAAACTCCTCCCTAACTTGTATGACTTTAAGCTTTGAATCTGGGAAAGTTAAACTCGTGAGGTTACCAAAATGGTAGCTATGCTAAGAGGCTTTCTTTGACTCTGGAACGGTGATGTAATTCCCTGCGGAAAGCGCCTCCGAATGATTAAAATGGTGCATATGGAAAAAAAAGCATGAGTATGGGTTCTCAAGGGAACGAACTCATACTCATAACCTAATCATTTAATACATAAACCATTTATATACATATCAATACTCACATGCATCCATTATTTCCAATTTAAAGCACAAGCCAAGAAAAACACTTATTAGAAACATAAAGCGTGATGTGACTGCTGAAAGGGGTGCTTGTTTCCACCCAATCATAGGCTCAGTCACTTCGAATGGCTTTATCATTGGCATCCCCCGAGCATAAAACATGATTCTTTGAGATTCAATTTCTTTCTTCCAGCTCAACGGAAGTTAGGGATGAAGGTTACACTCCTTCTCCCAGCTCAGTCTCTATTTTATGTGATCAGAACTAACTTTGATTTAGTATTTTTCTTCCTCAGACCTGAGAACCTCCTCTCTCATCTCTTCACTCTTTGTAGGTCCCCCCCCTGCCCACCACACTTCGTTTCTTTTCTTCCTTGACAAGATTGTGTGTGGCTCAAATTTCCAGTTCGTGGTTAGGTCTAGAAGCCTTACAGATGGGTGGTCCGCCCTATCCCCTCATTAACTCTTGAGGAGGTCTTCCCACCTACCAGCCTAACTGTAATTTATTCCTATTTCAAAGGGTCGTTTTGATCTTGAGCAATTAAAATATAGCATGGTACTAGTTCAGTGGAGGTTAAAGCAACCATTCCTGGTCCCCTTCACCACCTTTCATTAGCATTCGTGGTCTCTCTTAGCACATCCCCTATTCAACAGTCATGCAACACATATCCATTTTCTATTAAAATAACATAATTTACATTCATTGACCTTTTATACAAAGGTCCATCAAATCAAACATTCACACTACTGAGTTTTCCATAGTTCCCTGGCCACTATAGTTGTATTTACAAATTGGGGGAAATAGGGTGTTACATGAAGCATCCTTCTGGTTGGAATTAGATAATTCGAAGTTGGTGCTTCCTTGAATGTAATTCTTTGACATATAAGAAAAATATTTTGTGGTTTTCTTCCACATTGGGTTTCCACGTAAAATTTCGGTGTATTGTCTATTGTGTGGATGTGTCTATTATTGTTCATTATGAATTGATGGATATTAATTTTTATGATGCAATAATATATTGATGATGAACTGATGAACATTGTTGAATAAGTTAAAATAACATACATTGTGGTTAAAAGGATTAACAAATGTTATATATTGCTCATTATCGATTCACCCCCCCCTCTCAGTAATCCAACACAATTTTTACTTTTGACTAGCGCTCTTTTTCTTTTTCCTTCAATTTTCTTTTGCTTACCATCCAAAACTCACTCCCCACTCAAAATTCATAAATCAATACCTTTCATTCTTTGATTGATAACTCACCTCCTTGATTTTTAGATCAAGCTCTATTTCAAAATCGGTCTCTTTCCCTTCCTTCCTTTTCCAAGCCTTTTCTTGACTTTGCGATCGAGCCTTCCTATCACCTCTTCAATTTCCTTTGCAATTTCCCTTGGTTTGAAACATTTAAATATTCCATGTCTTTGATTGAAATTTGAACACTCCTCCATGACTTTGAACTCTTGCCTCAAATTTAGATCATCCTAATTTGTAGAGTGGCTCTGATTGTCAAAGTGGGACCTCATTTCATTTGTTTACCTCTTCCCTTTTTCCTATTTGAAAATTAGCCCCAATTGCCAAATCAGGTCCTTCCTCCTCAATCTTTTGTGTGGATGGGTCCCAAATTTGATATCGAACCCAATATCCAAATAGGGCCCTCCTATCATTCTCTTCAAATGCTTCAAATATTCACCCCTTCCTCCCCCTCTGTTTGAACTTCTTTTAACTTTACCCTTTGTTTGAATGTCTATTTACCTACTTACTTTCAAACTTGACTAAATCATGTTGAAACCTTTTCTTATCCTGATTCTCAAATCAAAACCTCCCTTCTTACTTTCATAGTCCCTTGGCCCAATTTGGCGATTAAGGCCAATCACCATACTGGAACAAGCTCACACAAGACTTGTAATTTGAATTATAGAAAGGTTTGATGGAACAACTTCTTTGATGTTAAAATAACCTATATGCTTTGTGCACTAATATAAATCACCTTAGATGAATTCAAGTGGAATGAAATATCTAAGAAATATACCCAAACAGTTAGAAAAGGACTTCAAACTAACAAAAGCAATTAAAACCCCTAGGTGACACATAATTATAGGAGGTTTGAACATACAAGAAAGAAAACAAACACCTAGGTGGAACGAAAGGATTGCTAAATGAATAATCTCATCTAACTTATTCATTTCAAAAGAATGGTCAATGTTGGAAAGTAAATGAGGAACCGAGGTATTGCCAAAAGAAAGCATATTTAGACTTAAAAAAGAAAACGGTTATATTGGAATGAAACATTCCTTAATCCTTAAATGTCAGATAGCGACATTCATCAAGGCTTATGTGGCATCGCACATGAAGAAGGTGGATCATGCTTGACATTAAAGGGTCTCTATGCTTGGAATAACTATGGTTATGTCACATTCCCATGTACATCTTGGTTGGGTTATGCTAAATTGTTACATTATTGCAATGGATATGTTACATTTGAGTGTCCGTAAATGGTTAGGTTGCATTGCAAAATTCATCAAGGGATATTTTCACTATGTTTGTCTTTTGTTGGTAATGATTGACTATTGACTCACAATGGTTGGGTTTGGTTGACCAAAGTTGAATTTCAAAAACATTGGGTCACTTTCGTAAACTACAATTTACATTGGCTATGTAAATTCAAAATTAGGCCACATTATGACATTAAAAGGTTGAATTGAAGAAAATGCAACATTGCGACATTATGGGTGGTTGAGACATTATGGTTGACGAAAGTATTAAGTCACATTTCGATAATAAAAGGTAGACTAAAATGTTATTTCACATTGTGACATTATGAGTTTCACCTCAATATTCTGAAAGATTGTAACATTTAAGTACAATAGTTAAGTATCAACAAGACACATAACATTCCTAGAGGTAAAAAATAAGTAGAGTATTCAAAAAGAATATATGAACATGTGTAAGCTTGAAAGAAAAGGGTGACCAAAATGGATGAAATATAGAGGTGTAAACATCCCGCTATGGTTGGTTGGGTTTTTGATGCAGGAGTATCCTGCCTCCAAAACCAACCTTGTTTGACTAGACCTAGGGGTCTTGAGTTTGTTGTTTAAATGTTTGAAATTCCTATGTTCTATGGAATTCTAGAAGAATGTATAGGATTGATATTTGATTGAGAATGTATGTAATTGAGCTAGTTCTCAAGAAAGGTGAGGATTATTATATATTTTGGGGATTCTTGAGTATTTTGTGGATTCTAGAGGGATCTTAGGATGTAAATTAGGCTCTGAACTGAAATTGGTTTTAATCTTGTGTGTATATATGCATTATAAGTCTACATGCATATGTGTGGCCAAATGAATGTAGAATAGGTCAAGGAGAGTGGCCAATCGAATGAGGAATTAGGCCAGAGAAGGAGATGAGAAAAGGCCATTAAGAGGCCTTATGTAACTTATATGTATAGTCTTGTATGAATGAGGAATGAAATAACTCTATTTCAAGTGTTGCATGGAATTGGTGTATCGAACCTCCATAAAGTGTGTGAGTGATTAAATCTTCGATAGGTTGATCGATGCAGGTTTTAATATATAAATAGTGAGAAATCCCTCTTAGTATGTATGTGCAGGTTCCAGAATTAGAACAAAGTATTTTTTGTAGGTCGGTTCAGGTTGAGATCGACCATCGATCATCGAAGAGATCGATGTTCCCATTGTGATTATGAATTGGTTGAGTTCATATATTGGATCATTGGAAGTCAGAACGAGAAGAGATCAAGTCTCATTC